>CM039124.1:17635805-17878426 GCA_022036555.1 Microstegium vimineum | reverse complement strand
TCTTGTCACTCTCCAGGACAAGTATGACATCTACTTGAGGAGGTCAGTGAGCTGAAGGCTAGGCCTAGCTTATTTGGTGCATGCAAGTCTTGCTTAGGCTTGCGTTCTGAGCTGGCACAAAGAGATGCTAGGATTGTTGTGCTAGAGAAGGTCAGCTCAGATAGCACTAGAGAGTTGGAACACTTTGAGGCTTTGGAGCTTGAGATCGTGTCGTGCAGACACGACAAGATGCGTACCGAGGAAGAAAACACATACCTTCGGTCCATCTTGAGCTGGGTGTCTTGCTGAGAGCCGTAGTTGGGGATGATGCTCAGCCAATGCAAAAGGGCTGGCAGCACGGGAGTAGGCTTTGCTATGGGTGCGAAGGACGATAGCATGTTCGGTAAGATCGGTGAGTGCAGTGGTTTGAGCGAGAATGAGAAACCCACCACAACTCTCAAGCTTACCAAGATCACTCACCTAAGCCTACCAGCCCCTCTGAATTTCCTGAGAGAGATGGTGTGTTTGAAGAGCCACCCAAAACCACTCCACAGAAGCAAGTGTGGATTGCCAAACCGAACCGTCTTCGCAACCCACTTGACACACTGCCAGACATCTCTAGTGATCCCTTCCTAAGAAAGCTAGAGCACCCAACCCAACAAGAGAGTGCCTACCAAGAGAGTGGTCAGGTACCATTGTGAGTATTGTGAGCGGGATGGGCATTTGGCTGAGTTTTGCTATAGGAGGAAGAGAGATGATCGGAGGCAGGTTGAGTTGAACAACCAGGACATGTACCGCCCACGAGTTGGGGTGCGTGAACCGGAAGTTCGGAGGCGCACTACTAGGCCTATAGGTACAATGCCTCAAGGTTCTAGGCCTCAGGAGGTGAGACCACACAGTGGTCGTGCCCGGTGCTGTACCGGTCGTGACCCATACGACTACGGGCCTCATGGCGGTGGCTTTACTCCACCCTTCTTTAGCGGACCACGTTTTCCCCATCGTGGTGATCGCTATCCCTCTGTTGGGCAGGAAATGTTTAGTTTTTCTCCTAACCCATTCTTTGGGCAAATGGGACAACACTAGTATCCTTCATAGTTTACTAAGCCCAGTGTTGGTCCGTTTGCTCACCCTATGTCTTTTTACTGAGTAGGAAGGAGGACTGGAGGAGACTTGGCTTGTAGATTCCGGATACTCACGCCATATGACCGGAAGTGCGAAGTGGTTATCCAGCCTCGACCCTGTGCGCCACCCCGAGTACATTACATTCGGGGACAAGAGTAAAGGTAAGGTTGTCTCCCGGGGGTCCATCCGAGTGAACTCTTCTTTTGTCCTCAAGGATGTTGCTTTGGTTGCGAATTTGCATTTTAACCTTCTTTCGGTTTCACAACTCCTTGATGACGGTTTTGAAGTGAGTTTCAAGCCTAATCTCTCTCGGATTTTGGACTCTCACGGTGAGCTTGTTTGCTGGATTTTACCCTTCGGGAAGGTTTTTCGTGCGGATTTTTCTATCTCTTCCGAACCTTCTCGTTGTCTTCTTGCCGGTTCTTCTTTTGAGCTTTGGAAGTGGCATAGGAGATTGGGACATTTGAGTTTTGACTTGCTTGCAAGGCTTAGCTCAATGGACCTTATCCAAGGATTGCCAAAGCTAAAGTTCGAAAAGGATTTGGTTTGCCATCCTTGCAGGCATGGCAAGATGGTTGCTGCTTCCCATCCTCCTGTGACTGAGATCATGACCACTCGACCCGGCGAGCTCTTACACATGGACAAAGTTGGTCCAGCTCGGGTCGGGTCGGAAGGAGGGAAGTGGTATGTGGTTGTAGTCGTTGATGACTACTCGAGATACTCTTGGGTGTTCTTTTTGGAGAGTAAGGATGAGGCTTTTCCACTTGTTCGAGATCTGATTTTGAGATTGCAAAATGAGCTACCTAAGAATGCCATGAGAGCTATCCGCAGTGACAATGGCACAGAATTCAAGAATGCTCACTTTGTAACTCTTTGCTCTTCTTTGGGTCTCGATCACTAGTTTTTCTTACCTCACACTCCTCAGCAGAACGGTGTTGTTGAGCGCAAGAATCAGACCCTTGTTGAGATGGCCAGGATGATGCTCGATGAGCATAGGACTCCTAAGCGGTATTGGGCCGAGGCACTCAGTTCTGCTTGCTATGTTTCCAATCGCATTTTCCTCCGAGCTTTCAAGAAGAAGACTTCTTATGAGTTGCGATTTGGGAGACCACCAAGGTAAGTCACCTACGGGTGTTTGGGTGCAGGTTCTTCATCCTCAAAAAGGGCGGTAAGTTGGATAAATTTGAATCACGGTCTTATGACGGTATCTTTCTTGGTTATTCTATCACTCTCATGCTTATCGTGCACTTATCCTTGAAACTAACCGAGTGATGGAGACTTGTGAGATTACCTTCGATGAAACTATGCCCTGTGTTTCCACTGCTTTTGAGCTTGTAGGTGATGATGAGGTGAACACTAGCATCTTTGTGGAGGAGGAGCAGGATGATGCCGATTGGGGTGATCCCAAGCCAACTCCACTAGCTTCCCCCGTCGACCCTGCGACGTCCACTTTGGCTCACGGTCCCGACCGACTACTTCTTCTACATGGGGGCTGTTCGAGCAGCTTCCTCAGTCCGTGCCCGTTGCACCTGAGGGAGCTCCAGGTGCTGTTGAGGGGGAGGCCACTTCGTCCAGGCAGGCTCCCCAGCACATTCAGCGGCAGCACCCGCCGGAGAACATCATCGACGACATTGACCGTCGAGTCACGCGGTCTAGGTCTTATATCTCTCCCTTTGCTCATTCGGCTTTTGTCGCTTCTTTTGAGCCCCGAGATGTTGGAGACGCTTTGATGGATCCGGATTGGGTTAATGCCATGCATGAGGAGTTAGAAAACTTTGAGCGAAACTGTGTTTGGGTCTTAGTTCGTCCACCACCTAGTTGCACCCCATAGGTACCAAATGGGTTTTCAAAAATAAACAAAGTGAAGATGGAGTGGTAGTGCGCAACAAGGCTAGGTTGGTAGCTCAAGGCTTTTGTCAAAGGAGGGAATATACTATGAGCAAACCTTTGCCTAGTAGCTCGTTTAGAAGCCATTAGAATCCTTCTAGCTTTTGCGGCTTCTAAGGGCTTTAAACTTTTTCAAATGGACGTTAAAAGTGCTTTCTTAAACGGCTACATAGAAGGATTCCAAACCATGTTTTTAAACTTCACAAAGCTTTGTATGGTTTGAAACAAGCACCTAGAGCATGGTATGATAGGCTAAAAAACATTTTGCTTGCTAAGGGCTTTAAAATGGGATCAGTAGATAAGACATTGTTTCTCCTCAAGCAAGACAAAGACACTCTCCTTGTCCAAATATACGTGGATGATATTATCTTTGGTGGTTCTTCTCATGCTCTTGTTGCCAAGTTTGCAGATCTTATGAGCAGGGAATTTGAAATGAGCATGATGGGAGAGTTGATCTTCTTTCTCGGGTTGCAAATCAAGCAAACCTGGGAAGGGACGTTTGTGCACCAAGGCAAGTACACGAAGGATATCTTGAAGAAGTTTGACATGGGTGAGGCAAAGCTTCTTTCGAATCCCATATCGACTATGATTGCCTTGGAACCTGATGAGGAAGAAAGAGACGGTGGACCAGACAGAGTACCGGAGCATGATCGGGTCGCTTCTGTACCTGACTGTGACCCGGCCGGACATTCAGGTTGTTGTCTGCTTGTGTGCTCGCTTTCAGGCGTCCCCACGGACTTCGCACAAGCAGGCGGTGAAACACATCATGAGGTATTTGCGCTTCACTCCCGAATTTGGTCCTCTCTTGTGCTTTGTGGTTATTCTGACGCCAACTTTGCCGGTTGCCGACTTGATCGGAAGTCCACTTCTGGGACTTGCCAGTTTCTCGGGTCTTCGTTGGTTTTTTGGTCTTCTCGCAAACAGTCTAGCGTGGCGCAGTCGACATGCGAAGTTGAGTACGTTGCCGTGGCTAGTTGTTGCTCGCAGTTGATTTGGATGATTGCCACTTTGAGAGATTTTGGTCATGAGCTTACTAAGGTGCCTCTGCTTTGTGATAGCACGAGTGCAATTAGTGTGGCCAAAAATCCCGTGCTTCATTCAAAGACCAAGAACATTGAGGTCCGCTTTCACTTTTTGCATGATCATTACGAGAAGGGCGACATTGACCTCCGGCATGTCGAGACCCAAAACCAGCTTGCAGATATTCTCACTAAGCCTTTGGATCAAGCTGCGTTTTCTCGCCTTCAGGGTGAGTTGGGTGTTTGTTTCCCTGTTTAGGTGAGGGAAGCTCTTTGTGTATCAGAGTTCTTTTTGTCTTTTCTTTATCCTTCTTCTAAATTGGTGTCTTGTTAATGTTAGTTGGTGTCAATGCTTTGTGCATCACATTTGCATTTGTGACATAGTTCATTTTAAGCTTCATATCTATAGTCGATATAATGAATCTATGCTCTGTTTGAGGTGCTTTATGTGTCTATGGTGTTGCCTAACTTAGACTCTTTTTGATCTATATGATATGCAATAGAGCTAAGTTAGAAAAGCTTTAAAACTGAATTTAAATTTCCCATGTCACCTCTGAAATGACACTAGCATGTGTAGGCTTTTGAAGATCCTTCTTGGCTGCCTTTTATATATCTTGTAACTATGGCTCTTCATTCTTTCATTCACTACCTTTGAGCACCATGATTAATATCTAAAATGAAACTGCTCTCTATTTTGTGAATTGGAAAGATCGAGTGGGGTCTGCATTGTGAGCGCTTCACCGTGTGTTCGAGACTGCTTCCCATATGGGTCGATACTTGAGCGGTGTCGTGTATGACCAAAACCGGTGTGTCAAGTCCTTTGACTTCGCCTAGTTGGTAAGCAGTGGCATCACTTTGCTTACAACCACTCGCATACAACTTAAATGTGCCTAAAACTAGAAATTTGCTGCAAAACTCTGAAATTTGGAAAATTCATTCAGTTGGGTCATTGGCTTGTTGTATGAACTTTGCTAAGGGATAGTTTTTATTGCTATACATGAGATTGCTTTGAGATAGATCCTATCTTGTTTGCCATGTTTAGTTGTCTCTAGGAGGTGATACCCTTTCTCTGCTCTCACATGATATGCTCTCTAAAATAGCTTCTAAAGTGATCTTAAGCTCAACTTGAGTCTTTGTTGGGCACGTAGAGCTTCTCCTATTCTCACAGGATCACATCACTTAGAGCATCTATTCATTGTCTTAGCTCTAAGTATGAAGCTTTTGCACTCATTTTGCACTTCATGGCATTTGTAGCCGGATCCTGAGTTGTTGATGTTTGATGAGCTACATGTGTCAAAAAGGGAGAGAAAATGTGCTTTTTGAGCTTAATTGGTATCTCTTTGACTTGGCTCTTTTCACCCCTTCTTGGTATCTTGAGAATGCTAGTTCCAAGGGGGGGCTTTTGCTAGATGTGTTGAGCCTTTGCCTCTTCTGGATGATCTAGCTTCTTTTGTTGACTTCGACAGGTTTCGATTGCTTCTTGAGCATTAGGGGACATAAGTGGTTTTAATTGGTATCTTTTGAGCTCCCTTAGTGTTTCTTTTTGGAAGTCTCAGCTTTGAGAGCTGTGATTGGTATCTTGGACTTGCTAGCGGTGTTGAGCCCGTTTTCTGCCTCTTCTTGAGGGCTAGCTTTGTTTTGCCCATATGGTTTTGTTTGGCATCAGTAAGAGGCTTTGTCATGAGGTTTTTTGAAGGATGCTTTTAATTGGTATCATTTTTTGCCTCTCTTTTTTAATTGGTATCGTGTTTGCTTCTCTCAACTGACCCCGTTTTGGCTTCTGTAGCTTTTTGGTCATTTGGAGAGCTTTACCTTGTGGCTCAAATCTGAAATGCACTTGTGTTGACAATGCACTCATCAAGTGGGAGATTGCCAACACATGGTGCATAAGTACCCATGGATGTTCACCTTTGATGATGAGTGATTTACCAACACGTGAGTGTTTCAGTTTGAGTGGCTTACCCTAACCTCTGCGAAAGCAGAAATGTGTGCTTGTCTATCGGCTTGTGGTGTGCAGGTGCTATGCCTAGTGACAGTGGGCAATGGCATGGAGAAGGTCGAGTAGAGGCTTGCCGTGCCAATGGACTGAGAGCGGTGAAGGGCGGAAGCGGGGCTCGGACTGAGGGACCATGGGCGCCGGCGGACTAGCTATGGTGGCTAGTACTTGGCACCGACGAGTGCGAGAAGACATAGAGGTAGACCGAGTCGGTCGAGTCAAGACGGTGGACGCGCGAATCGAGCGGAGGCTCAGGGGACTCGGAGTCCGACCGGGCGAAGACAAGGTGGCTCGCGTTGAGTGGTTTGGTGGTTTGGGCCTCAAAACCATCCGCGTCGGTTTCCGAGATTGGGCCGCAAAACTCAGGGTTCGGTAGTTGAGCCCAAAGCTACCGGTGGAGGGTTTCCTGGGTTTGGGCCTCAAAACCTAGGCGGAGCTTCCGAGGAAGCGGGGATGGCACGTGGCGGAATCCTGGAGGTTGCGTCGAGGCGATGGCAACTCTCGGCAGGAAGCGGGGCCATCCATTCAAAATGTGGGAGATATTTTCCGGAGCTTGGACTGCAATGCTTAGGCTAGGTAGTTCACTCAATGTATCTAGGGGGTCTTTGGGAAATAGCCAAAGCCCGATAAGTAGGGGGTGAAGGGGTATCCCTCATCCCATCTCTTGAACCCTAATCACTTGCCCCCACTCTCTCTAGTTCATGAGATCCCTAGGTTGCTTCCACCAACCTTTGCAAGAACTTGAGTTTGTCGCGAGGAATCGGAGGTCGTAACCTCTGTAAGCCATGGTGGCTTCGAGTTCATGATTGTGTCCCAGTTTTGCTTGTTTTCTTCGTGTTTTGCTTTTGCTCTCTCTTTTTCCCGAGATGATTTCTCTTTGTTGAGAGTAGCTTTGCAAAATCCGCTTGAACCAAGTTGTTAGCAATTGTGAGGTGCTTCTTTGCACCAAATGAATTCCTCTCAAACCTCACGAGTGCATAGATCGAGCGATTTCTTTGTGGCGTTCTTCGTTTTGCTCTCTTCTCCCTCAAATCCGAGTGTTCCTGTTTATCCTCTCCAAATTGAGCGATGATTTCTTCGGGATAGCTCCCCAACTGCACTAGGATCATGTCTACAAAGTTTGGTTGCAGTTGGTGATCATTTGGTTGAGTTTTGGGAACATTTGGCGGAGAGAAGTTCATTTTCGCGGGCTTCAGTTTTTCTGTTCGTGAGCTCCGGACCAGGCGTCGGACGACTTTGATTAGGCTCCGGACCATTGCCAGTGGTTCCGTGGTCAAGTCCCGGGAAACCGCCTGACTACTCAGAGCGTCGGACCAGAGCCTTTGGTCCGACGGGGAGCATCGGACGGGTTGTCTGAAGCCTGTGTGCTTACAGTTTTTGGAGAGGGAGTTTCTCTATGAGCATCGGACCAGGTGTGATAGTCCGACGGTGAGCGTCGGACTGGTAGTCCGGAGCCTCGGCACTTACTGTCTATTTTCTGGGCAGGCGTCGGATTACTCAAAGGAGGCACCGGACTAGTCCGGTGGTGCTTTGCTGTGCACCGGAACAAAGGCACCGAACCACTTCCATTGGTCCGGTGGTCTTGCCCAAGGTAGTCCGGAGCCTCCTGTGCTTTTCTGTTTTCTCCCATTTTGCCTAGGTTCTTGCCTCTTTTCCCTAGGGGTTGAGAACCTGTGTTTTGAGGTTTCCGGTGTTTTTCCTCCACTGCTGGTGAGCAACTGGGGTTGGTTTTTGGGAAGAGTGGCCCGAACATTTCGAGAGAAATTTGAGGCTCCCATTCGCCCTCTGGTCGCCGTTCTCGGTCCTTCAGGGTTGGTTCTGGAGTCTTCTAGATTGATCTTTTTCGTTCGAAGGTGTTATGTGTCTATGTAATCCTTACTTGTGGGCCTCTTTTCCTCTTTTATAGTTGTCTCCCTATAGAAATAGATAAACACCAAAACTTGTGGAATTCTGTCAGTTAAAACCCTATGTCTAAGTGGTGTGTTGCAAATATATGCTTTCTTTTGCTTAGTTGACACTTAGAATTGATACTTAAGAGGTGTCAACAAGCTCCCCCATACTTAGGCTTTTACTCGTCCTCGAGAAAAGGATGTTTAAAACATAAGCTTAAGGTTTAGACATTAATAGCAGAAAGATTCCTTTTTACCTGTACTGCGGGAGTTCTCAGTAGAGTCACCATATAACTATGAGTAATTGAGGAATAAAGTAGCTAGAAGTAGAGACCCTTCATCTATCAATCTTGTCCCTTGGAGTTTTTGCATGTTTATCTTACTTCTTTCCTCTTACTGGTGCTCTTCGAAAAATGTAGGTAGATGTGGCATACTTACGTTGCATGTATTTCCTAGTTAAACCGGGATCCGAGAAGAATAATGTCATACTCTTAGATCAAGACTTGTTGGTCAAATTTTATTATAATGTCATCTCTTACTGGTGCATTGCTATTAGAGGAACCATGGGCTATCTTTGTATATATGTTTTTTGAGTGGGTGCTTGAAGTACCCCTAATTCTACTGCGAGGTTGTTGGACTTTTTGCCCATTTTTATTTCCTCGAATTAATTATTTTTGCATAGCCCATGCCTCTAATGCAACACTACTTCTGAAGAGAGAATCTTTTGTGTTTGTAATGTATGAATGAAGCCTTGGCCTTCGGAGTATGATAAAGTTCTAACAAGGATCCACACGATTCGAACAAACTCAATACAAAGTAAGTAGCCTTTTGGCTTTTGATTGGTAACTGTAAAACATATAGGAGATGGTAGTTATTTATTTTTAAAGAAATTCTCCAAGTGATAGAGATTATCAAGAATTAAGTTCTCATATTCTACCATCTTATATTTCACAATGACTTAAGCAACATGGAGACTCTAACTTAATTCCCAACATTAGCAGGACTCTAGGAAACTTCATACAAAGAGTCTATATCATGAAAATGTTTTAAGGGAACATTTTATCATTTTATTATGTTTAAAGCATTTATTTATGGAAAATCACTGCACGAGCTGAAATTTAGAGATGTGCATGAACAAATGTAACGTGCAGGTTGCAAACCTGACCATGGTCGAAGGAGGGAGCAGGAGGTGCTCATCCCAGGGCGGGCGCCCTGGGTAGTGGGTCGGCCGCCCAGCTGGGGTGGCCCCTCAACTTCTGCTTCGGCGTGTGTGGTTGTTGCTCTATTTATTTCCAAAATTTGTGCTCGTTGCGGTTGAATCTGTTCGTCTCGTCATCGGGGGTTTCCCCCATACTTGTTTCCTGTTTCTTTAGATAACAACACAGTGGCTACAAGCAAGGTACAATAGAAATGATCTTTGCTTACTATTTATTTTGAGGCATGCATTACAAAGGGAAATGAAAACAAACTAACTTCTAGCTAATGGATCTAATCATGCCTCAAGAACTGTATGACTCGCTAAAGCATCTAGTGATGTTCTAAAAACTTCATCTTCTTCTTAAGCTCATCTACATCGCGCTTAAGGCCACCTACTATGGTGTTCAGGTTCATGAATTGCCTAGAGAAGATGTCTATAGAGGTTTGTAGATTGATGATCGTTTCATCGCTAGCATGGAAGTCTTTTTCTAAATCCGCTACGGTTTTGCGGCGTTTTGGGGATAACTCGAAGGAATTGAGGGAGTGCTTCGGGGCGTCCTTTGGTGGCACGAATTTGACTTTGGGTGCTCGATTTCCCTCGAAGTAGGGACATTCCTCTTCAGTTGTGGACTTGACGCTTGTGAGCTCTCCATTTCGATGGGTCTTCACTCCTACAACCCTCTCCTTGGGTCTTGGTGGAAGAACCTTGGTACCGTCAGGCACCTCGATGATGGATTCTTCCTTCAGTCCCACATGGAAGACATCATGCAGGTGCGCCTAAGCTGGAAGTTGCAGGCGGTAGGCCACTAGACCGATGTGCTGGACGATCTTGAACGGGCTGGTGTAACGTGGCCGCAACTTCCCCTTGGACGGTGTGGCCAGGGTATGGGTGGGGCAATGCAGTAGGCGAAGAAGGACCCAGGTCCCCACATCGAACCCCACCTCACGATGGTGCTCATTGTTGGAATATGTGTGTAACAGGCCCATGAGGCCCATGTATAACTCTATTACATTGCTACCCATCTAGGGTTGGCCCATGTATCCAATGACAGAATTCAGCTTGGTATCAAGCTAGGGTTTCTCTTCCCTCCCTCCCTCTCCCACCTCCAGTCGGCAGGCTCGCTGGCGCCGCCGCCATGGCCTGCCCCTCTCCTCCCTCCTCCTTCCCCTCCACATGGGCGCACTTCTCGGGCTCCCTGTTGGCACAAAATATGATGCACTTTTATATAACTAAAATGATGCCACCAACCTCAATGACAAGTGGGACCAACACCTGGGGGGACAAAGTGGGCCAGAGACCCCAAGGGGGGATCGGCCGACCACCCCCTGGGCCCACCTGGCTCCCACCTGGTTCCTGACCAGTTGGGCCACTTCCAGGGGCCAGAGGAGGGCCCACTGACCATAGGGGGGGTCGACCGACTCCCTCTAGGTCGGTTTGCCCATGCCAACCAACATACCACTCTACACATGGTGGAAATCACCACCATCCATCCAAGGACGGTTGAAGGTTCTTTGAATCCAAGGGTGGGGGATTGAATCCCCCTAGATTGCTGACGTGATGCTGGAGTAGCCCCTACTCCACCTCCCACTATAAATAGAGGCTCATATCCCCCCTCTCTACACATGGTGAAGAAGCCTACAAGCTCTATTCCTTAGATTGTTCTAGGAGTTAGTCTAGAGTCGGAGTTAGAATTGAGTCGAGCTACGCTCGGGATTTCCGGAGTTGTCTCCTGGAAAGTCTGGTATAGCTCTTATATCTTTCCTTCTTTGTAAGACTTTATGTTATTCGATATATATATATCTTTCTCTTCACTTTACTTAGTATTTACTTTGAGCATTACTATACTAGATATAGTCTTGTTATATGTTTTTGCTCTTTAATAGCCTTTACATCAATAGTCTGTGATCCTTGTGGTCTTTCCTGTATGCGATCATTGTCTGTCATAGGGTACTTTGATTATAGATCATAGTAAAAGTAGTAAGTTGTGTGTAAGAGTGGTGCTTATACATCATCTTATCCTTGGTTACCGCTTGTTCCACGGATTGTTTGTGGTAGCTAGCAAGAGGTGACAGCCTTGTCTAGTCTTTGTATTCCACCACGTGTTCTTAGGCAGGTTCTTAAAAGGTAAGGCCCCCGTAAGAATAGGGCGCGGTCTAGTAGGAGTTTTGTCCTCCTACCTAGCATACTTGTATTGAGGACACAAACTATAGTGTTTAGACTAGTTAATTGGCTAAGTATATTGAAGTAGAGTGAAGTACATAGGTGTCCCTATACTCTCTCGTTGTCCTCCCACCTAGCTATTCTATCTAGTCTGTGCTAAGTATCTTATACCTTGGCTTATTCATTCATCAACTCTTCCTATCACATATATCGTTTACCCCCTATACTAGTTGGTACTAAGTTGAGGTGCTCTCTAGGATCTCTATCCAATTATCATTTCTAGCCTAGCTTTCTCTTTGGAAAATATTAATTACGATACCTTGGAATACTCCTAGGTGAAGTGCTACAACGGTATAATCTATGCGTTTGCGGATTTATCCAATAGTTATAAGAAATACCAACACTCCCCTGTACCCGCCACCGATGGCTCGCCTGCACGCGCTGCGGCTCCTGCCACCACCGCCGCGGCCCTGCTCGCCGCTGCAAGCGTGGACGCCGCGCCCCCTCCCGGTGCGGGCACGGCTGGCGCGCGGCCTCCAAGCGCGGGCCCTCCCGGCGCGGGCCTTGTCGACGCGTCCCCTCCCGGCGCGGGTGCAGACGGTGCACGGCCTCGGACTGCATCCCCTGCAGCCATGCGCCCCCTCCCGCTGCAGCCCCTGCACCCGCTTGCCTCGACCAGCTGCGGGCTGGCACGAGCGCGGGAACAGCTGGCTCGAGCGCCGCTGCCGCCCCCACTGCTACATCCGCCACCGCCAACGCTGCTGCTACTCTCGCCGTGGCTCTCACCACCACTCGGGTCACTTCTGTGGGCGCAGCTATCCCCCTTCCCCGCGCCAGCACTGGTGGCAGATCCTTCCCCGCCACACGTGTTGCTGCCGCCGCAGCCCCTGCAGCCACGAGCCTCCGACCGCCGCGGGCTGGCGCGAGTGCGGGTGGACCCAGTGATACTACAGCAGTCGCGACCACTGCCACGGCGTCCTTCTGGCATGCGCTTGGTGCCGATCATCCCCTGCCCAGCGCCGGTACGGGTGGCACCTCCCCACCTCCTCTACTGCACACTGCGACACCACCTGACTTCGCCCTCACCGCGGCTCTCACCGCTGTGGAGGGCTAGGCTCGCTTGCACGCGGCGGCCCAAGCCTGGGAGCATGAGCGTGATGTGGCCGACGTCCTCGCTTGTCAGCTCGTCGAGGGGGAGCACCTGCTCGTCGTCCACCCTGTGTACCACGACACCAGTGCCCTTGACGCCTCTGTCATGCAGGAGCTCACTCAGGGTCTCCACCCTGGGTCCCTTCCCGCTCTGGGGTCCTCATTTTCCTTGTCTACCCTGACCGCCACTCCTCCGCCTTGTTCGTCCGCTCCGCCAGCGTCATCCACTTTGGGTCTTCCTCCTCCCGGGCCGAGAGGGGGTCGGGGGGGGGGGGGCGTGGCGGCCGCCGTCGACGCCGGGGGGGCGTGGTGAGGGCACATCGACGCCGCCATGGGGTGCACCTTGGCCCACCATGACCGACCCATGGTCAGGGCGCACCTCCATGTGCCCCTTCCAGGCTACCGGTGGCGAGCCTCGTCCACTGGCGGCCATGCTCGCTGGCGTCGCCCCATTCTCGTCACCGTGGGATCCACCCCCTGGGATCACGCCTGGGCCTGTCGGTTGGGACCCGACGGTCGTGGCTTGCTCTTTCGGCAATATGACTCCTCTAGCCGGCCGAGACTGGATCGCTGAGTCGGGTACCACTTTCCACACCACTCCCGACCCTCGTCTCCTCTCCTCTGTTCATCCTCCTTCTCCCTCTCACCCGTCGTCCATCATGGTCGCCAATGGTTCATGTCTTCCTGTCACTTCCGTGGGTGCCGCTCACACTCATGGTCCTTTTCGTCTGCCTGATGTCCTACTGGCTCCCTCTATGGTTCACAACCTCCTTTCCATTCGTCGGTTTACAACTGAAAATTCTTGTTCTGCTGAGTTTGACTCCTCTGGTCTTACTGTGAAGGATTTGGCTTCCCGCGTCCTCTCCTCCGATGTGATAGCACGGGGCCCCTTTACACCATTCGGTTTCCTGCGTCCACTTCTTCTGCTTCGTCCTCCACTTCGTGAGCTGCTTTCACTGCCACTTCTTCCTCCACTACTTGGCACTGGCGTCTCGGGCATCCTTCCCGTGCCACCCTGACACAGCTTCATCGGAGCTCCGTCGTACCCTGCATCCGGTCTCATGATGAGGACTTGTGCCATGCATGCCAGTTAGGTCGTCATGTTCGTCTTCCGTTTCCTACCTCCACTTCCCATGTGATCCATATTTTTGATCTTGTTCATTGCGACCTCTGGACGTCTCTTGTCATGAGCATTTCTGGTTACAAGTACTATCTTGTCGTGCTTGACGATTTCTCTCATTACTCTTGGACTTTTCCTTTATGTTCCAAGTCTGATGCCTTATCCATGCTCCTTCACTGTTTCCGTTTCCTACCTCCACTTCCCATGCGATCCATATTTTTGATCTTGTTCATTGCGACCTCTGGACGTCTCCTATCATGAGCATTTCTGGTTACAAGTAATATCTTGTCGTGCTTGATGATTTCTCTCATTACTCTTGGACTTTTCCTTTACGTTCCAAGTCTGATGCCTTATCCATGCTCCTTCACTGTTTCGCCTGGGTGTCTACTCAGTTCGGCCTCACCATCAAGGTCGTACAATGTGACAATGGGCGTGAGTTCGATAACCACACCTCTCAGCCCTTCTTCCTCTCTCACGGTATGCAGATCCGCATGTCGTGTCCCTATACCTCCTCCCAGAACGGCAAGGCGGAGTGCATGATTCGTACCACGAATGACACCATGCGCACCCTTCTTTTCCAAGCTTCGCTTCCGGCTCATTTCTTGGCTGAGAGTCTCCACACCTCCACCTATCTCCTTAACCGCCTACCTTCCATTGCCTGTCCAGCTCCCACTCCACACCACGCTCTCTTCGGTACCCCCCTCGCTACGACCACATTCGTGTCTTCGGGTGTGCGTGTTACCCTAACACCACTGCCACTGCTCCCCACAAGTTGGCTCCCTGTTCGACTCAGTGTGTCTTCCTCGGGTACTCCTCGGATCACAAGGGATACCGTTGCTTCGATCTCACCTCTCATCGGGTCCTCATCTCTCGCCACATGGTGTTTGACGAGTCTGTCTTCCCCTTCTCCACCACCTCACCACCCACTACCACCCCCGTCTCGGACCTCTTCTCCTTGTTTCCCGCTGACATGGTGGACCATCCACCTTTGCCGTTGTGTCCTGCAGGTACTGCTCCTCCGTGCCCCTCGCCGGACCCGGGTACCGGCTTGACGTCCTCCAGCCCCTCGCCGCGTCCGGTCACCGGCTCAACGTCCTCCGGCCCCACGCTGGGTCCAGACACCGGCCCGAGGCCCTCCGGTGCTCGTCCTACGCCCGAGCCGGGGCCGTTGGCACCGGGACCTGATGTTTCAATGGTTGAGGCACCGCTTGTTCCTGCTGCGCGGTTTGGGCATGTCTACCAGCGCCGACCGCGGCCGCCTCCGCTGCACCCAGGGCTGGCCTCCCCACCGTCGTCACCTCGGTCTCCACCAGGCGGATCTTCTCCTCTGTTGATGCGTACACCACCACCTCCACCACCTCCGACTACACCCGACGTGCCATCGGTGTACCACCCGCGTCTCCTGGACTGCCACCCGCGTCATGTTCACCCCATGGTGACGCGACACGCGGCTGGTACCTTGCCGCCCCGGGCTCTTGCGGTGATTCCCTGTGCACGGCGGGTCTCTCCAGTACCCTCTTCCGTTCGTGACGCCTTGTCAGATCCTCACTGGCGTCACACGATGGAAGAGGAGTATGCGTCTCTCCTCGCCAACCAGACATGGGATCTGGTGCCCCGTCCATGTGGCTCCAATGTGATCATGGGAAAGTGGATTTGGACACACAAGCGGCGAGCTGATGGTACCCTCGATCAGTACAAGGCTCGCTGAGTTCTCCAGGGTTTCACTCAGCGCCCTGGAGTTGACTACGATGAGACGTTCAGTCCATTGGTGAAGTCAGCTACCGTCCGCACGGTTCTCTCACTAGCACTCTCTAGCTCATGGCCCGTGCATCAGCTGGATGTCAAGAATGCCTTTCTTCATGATACTTTGACTGAGATAGTCCATTGCAGTCAGCCGGCGGGGTTCGTTGATTCTTCTCGCCCTGATATGGTCTACCGGCTCAACAAGTCCCTCTACGGCCTCAAGCAGGCACCTCGGGCTTGGTACTCTCGGTTTTCTGCCTTCCTGCTGACACTTGGTTTTGTGGAGGCCAAGTCAGACACTTCTCTATTTATCTATCGCCACGGAGCTAAGACCGCCTATCTGTTGCTCTATGTTGATGACATTATTCTGACAGCCTCCAGTCCATCTCTCCTCCGACGCATTATCACCTATCTCCAACAGGAGTTTGCTATGAAGGATCTAGGTGTGCTGCATCACTTCCTCGGGGTCACAGTTGAGCCTCATCCCACATGACTCCTTCATCAGCGGCAGTACACTATTGATATCCTCGAGCAGGCTGGGATGACTGACTGCAAGCCCTGCTCCACTCCAGTTGACACTCAAGCCAAGCTGTCAGAGGCCGAGGGTACACCAGTGACCGACTCCACTGCCTACCGGAGTCTTGCCGATGTACTTCAATACCTCACCTTCACCAGGTCGGACATCACCTATGCAGTTCAGCATGTTTGCCTCCACATGCATGATCCTCGAGAGCCCCACCTCACTGCTCTCAAGCGGCTCCTCCACTACCTCCGTGACAATGTCGACTACGGCCTCCTGCTCCACCGGTCCTCCTTCACCGAGCTTGTGGTCTACACCAACACCGACTGGGCCGGGTCTCCAGACACTCGGCGCTCCATCTCCGGCTACGCCGTCTTTCTAGGCGGTAACCTCATGTCTTGGTCATCCAAGCGCCAGCCGGTGGTCTCCCGTTCGAGTGCCGAGGCGGAATACCGCGTTGTGGCAAACGACGTTACCGAGGCCTCTTGTCTCCGACAGCTTCTTGCTGAGCTCCATAGTCCCCTCTCCCAGAGCACGCTTGTCTATTGCGACAACGTCAGTGCGGTCTACCTCTACACCAACCGTGTTCAGCACCAGCGGACCAAGCATGTGAAGATCGACCTCCACTTTGTTCGGGATCGGGTCTCTATCGGCGATGTTCTGGTCCTCCACGTCCCGACCACCTCCCAGTTCTCCACCTTCTCCGAGTGTCGCTCCAGCCTCAACATCACCAGTGGCTAGTTGCATCTGTGGGGGGCTCGTGTGTGTGCTCTTGTTTCTTTCTTGTCTAGTCTGCAACTCCGCTGCGCCGGTAGTTGAGACTGCGGTGGGGGTGTTTGGAATATGTGTGTAACAGGCCCATGAGGCCCATGTATGACTGTATTACATTGCTACCCATCTAGGGTTGGCCCATCTATCCAATGACAGAATTTAGCACTCATCATAGTAGCGCTTGGCGTACTACTGTGCTTGGAGAAGGCTCTCGTGAAGCTCCACAATGTATGAGAAACCACAAGCTGGGGGACAAGATCATAACATATTGCAAGGTAAGGGCCAACAACTATTTGCTATTGGTGCTCATTATTATCGGTTATTACAGAAAGTACAATCCATCACTAGAAACTGAAATGTTGTGAATGTGTTTTATACAGAATATCATCACTGCTCAATAATATTCTGAACCTGTAGAATATTAAGGAAATATTAATAAACAAAGAAACAAAGAGAAGTAGATGTCTAGACACGAACAAAATCACGTTAAGTAAAATAGAGCAAAATGTTAATGATAGGATTACGCATCCTATCGGATGTCTGACGGAGATTATAGGGGTGTGGTGTTGGTCGTCAAGATTGACGACGATCAGTTAGCTCTGTGGTTACGGCGCGTGGGACGAGGGCTAGAGAGAGGAATTAGAACTCGAGGAAGATGGTGGGGGGTGTGAGGGAGAGTCGGTGGCTCTGGGATCTCCCGGCTCCCTTCAGGACACCGGAACAATAGATTGTTTCTACCTAATCTCAATAATCCTAATTACGAAGTATTTATACTACTGAGTATGCTATTCTAAACAACCCCTTTGCTAGCTGCTAATCATAATATAAAACAAATTCCAAAATAAATCAACTATTGGGCCCTTAGCGGCCCATTAATGACCAGGCTACGCCTGGAGTACTGCACGCCAGTCATAAGATCTCTTCCCTCCCCAGCAAATAGCTCGTCCTCGAGCTGGACATTGGGGTAGAGATCCTTGATGTCCTGGAGCGGCTCCCATGTTGCATCTTTATCGGTGAGGCCCTGCCATTTGACAAGGAGGTGCCAATCCCCGCGACACAGTTGGGCACGCAACACACGCTCTGGGGAGGGTAGCAGGCATCCATCCTGGACAGGTGGCACCATCGCTGGAGCTGCTGGTGTGTCGCCATTGTAGGGTTTCAGCAGCCCCACATGGAATACATCATGCAGGTGCGCCTAAGCTGGAAGTTGCAGGCGGTAGACCACTAGACCTATGTGCTCGACGAGCTTGAATGGGCTGGTGTAACGTGGTCGCAGCTTCCCCTTGGACGGTGTGGCCAGCGCATGGGTGGGGCAATGCAATAGGTGAAGAAGGACCGAGGTCCCCACATCGAATCCCACCTCGTGATAGTGCTCATCATAGTAGCGCTTGGCGGTACTACTGTGCCTGGAGAAGGCGCTCGTGAACCTCCACCATGAATGCATCCTGATCCCGAAGCACGGCGTCCGCCACCTCCATCTGGGCCACCCCTCCTGGTGTGGTAGGAGAGAAGGCGGGGCGCAGCCATACACCACCTCGAACGGCGTTGCCTGAAGCGCAGTGTGGAAGGAGTTGTTATTGCAATAGTCCACCCAAGGCAACTAGTCCACCCTTGAGCGTAGCCAATCATCCATCACACATCGCAGGCACATCGCGATAACGTTGTTGACGACCTCAGATTGGTCATCGGTCTAAGGATGGAATGTCGTGCTCAAACGAAGCTTTACACCTACAAGCTTAAAAAGGTCACGCCATAGGTTGCTGGTGAAGACAGGGTCACGGTCACTAACGATGGATTTGGGGAATCCATGGAGGCGCACAATCCCCTCGAAGGTGGTTGCGAGCAACAGCGGTGGTGGTGTAGGGGTGGCTGAGGGCGATGAATTGGCGTACTTCGAGAATCAATCCATCCTTGTCACAATTACCAACTTGTCGTGCACCTTTGGAAGACCCTCGACGAAGTCCATGGCGATGTAGGCCCACACTCGAGATGGGACGTCCAAGTGCTGGAAGAGGCTTGTCGGTTTTGTGGTCGGCATCTTGTTCTGCTGGCAGATGTCACAGGAGCGGACGAAGTCCTGCACGAGCTGGCGGTCGCCGAGAACGTAGAAGTCGCCCCAGAGGCACACGAGAGTTTTCGGGGCCCACTCATGCCCAGCCGTGTGTGCTAAGGCCACCACCTGGTGGTGCAGGTCCCCCACCTCCGGAAGGTAGAGGCACTTGCCGTGGAGGAGGAAGTTGTCTGTGGAAGCCCACGACGCGTCCAGTGAGGACGCGGCCAACTACTGCAGCAAGTCCCGCACGACCAGATTGGTGGCGGCGACCAGATGACATGGCCGAGATAGGCGACGAAGGATGCCCTGAAGGAGCACTTTGACCTCTCCAGGAATAGACCATGAGCTCGCAGTGCGGTGAAGACGAGGCCCTTGTGATGGAGGTGCTCGGTCCACGATGTGCTGTAAATGAGAATTTCGTCGAAGAAAACCAACACGAACTTGCGGATGAAGGGGCGGAGAACGTCGTTCTGTTGTGAATGTCGGCGGATAAATGACCAAGAACTGTAACACCCTAAAATTTGCTTATTTTTGAAATAGAGTTGAAATGAATTATTTACATATTTTTGTGCTCATGAAAACATAGAGAAATAATAATTTTTACACCAATTAAAATTTAATCTAGGGTTAGCAACATGTCGATGCATTCATGCCTTTGCATTTGATTTATTTCAATGAGTGTTTTTGACCAAAATTCAAAAAAATTCAATTTTCTTCCGAAAAGGATTTGGTTTTGGTTTTGAAAATTAAAAGGAAAACAAAATTATAAAAAAGAAAGGTTCCTCCCTCCCTCCTTGGGCCCGCTCGGCCTAGCAGGCTGGCCCAGCGCCCACGCAAATAACCACCTCCCTCCTTCTCTCACTGGCACCTCAGGCCCGATATTAGTTTCTCCCCCCACCTCCCGCACGATTCAGATGCACCGCGCGTCCCCGGCAACCGCACCGCGTGCGCCCGCTCCCGTCCCACTTCCTCTCGGCCCGCTCCCACTCCCTCATGCTTCGTTCGCTCGGCTCCGCAACCGCACTGCGCTAAGTGCGATAAAAAGGGGATTCCCCTCTTTTCTTCCCCTTTCGCCACTACTCGTTTCTCTGTTTTTCGTCTGCTCCGCGGAGCTCCGCCGCAGCGATCGACGCCAAGCCATCGCAATTCGCCCAAGCCCGAGCTCATCAGAGACATAAGAATCCGCGCAATACTTTCCTTCCGCCGAATTTATCCTTGAATTCTCTTTTTTGACCCGTCGGTTTCACAGTG
Organism: Microstegium vimineum; assembly: GCA_022036555.1. Classification (NCBI taxonomy): domain Eukaryota; kingdom Viridiplantae; phylum Streptophyta; class Magnoliopsida; order Poales; family Poaceae; genus Microstegium; species Microstegium vimineum. The sequence goes on along the minus strand of CM039124.1, from coordinate 17,858,569 downwards.
AAGCCGTTGCCGCCGAAACCGCTCGACGTCGGCCGTCTCCAGGATTCCCGTCTTTGTTCCTTGACCTTGGTAAGCTCCGTTCTGAGCTCGCGATCATCTGGCAGTCATCCGAAGTCTAATCCTTTTCTCTTTTTCCTTGTCCATGGCCACAGCGACTACGTCGACGGAAACCGCGCCATTGCCGTTCGTTGTGCCGTCGTCCGCCTGCTCTGACACATCTCCATCCTCTATGTCGTCTCGGTGAGAATCGCAGCATATCCCTCTCCAATCATGTGCCATCAATTTTCTGAATCGAGGTCTCTAAGGTTCTGGCCGCGCGCACCAGCATGCCATTAGCAATGGCGTCCGCGGCGTTCGTCTTTCTCCCACTCCCTGTGTTCAATCGATGCATCTGCCACACTCGCCCTGATCTCCTCTATTTCCATGTGGGGCAATGTTACAGTACAAATTTTACTTCCTAAGAGGTAATATCTCAAATGAATCCTGGCCATTGATTTTCTAGATTTTTTGAATAATTAAATTAATTAATCTAAGAAAAGAAAAAGGAAACATGGGCACGTTACCGTGTATTTTGTTTGAGGGTTGTGGTGGGATATCCCGGGTCGAACCCAGATAGCATGTTGTTTGGTTTCTGGGTTGGGTGGAACTGGGTTGACCCGGGTTGGAATATTCCCCTCATATTCGGGTTCACCTCGTCTCTCCAAATCGAGGGGACCGTGTGGGTCGGCGCGGGGCAAAGCTGCGAGCGGCGCGGCGAGTGCAGGCGGGTGCCAAGCGTCGCGGCGGCGCGCGGCGAGCTTCGAGCGACGAGGCGAGTCGCGGGTGCCGAGCCGCGAGGCGAGCGGCGAGGAGCGGGGTGGGGCGCGCTCGCCGTTGCAGGGCGAGGCCGTTGGGCGCGGGGAAGGCTGGGACGCGACCGCCGGGGCGCGTCACGGTCGTCGGGGCGGGTAAGGGCGAGCGACACGCGGCCGCCGGGGCGGGGCTCGGTCACCGGCGCGCGCTCTCCTCCTTTTGCCGGGGCAAGGCCATGGAAGCGGGGTACGCTAGCAAGCCATCAGATGGGAGGAAGAAGAGGGAGATGCCACTGACAAGCGGGGCCCACGTGTCAATGACCCAACCCATTTCAGCTCATTCTCACAATCAAACATGGAACTGGAACCAACCCCATCCTTAAAACCAAACGAGAAATGGGTTCAACCCAACCCATAAAACTAGGTTGGGTCCAACCCATCCTACATCGTCCTCAAACCAAACACACGAAAGATGGCACACGGCTCCTTACATTTTGGTAACCACGGAAGATGGCACACACGGCTCCTTCCATTTTTCTTTGGACATCAATTCATTTGTCCTTTACACTTTATATTAATTGATCCGTGAACTTTAGCGATATAAAAATATATGTTACAAAATACGATTTAAACTATATTACATAATCGAATAGCTTTCTAATAAATTATATATATAGTTGTTACATATATTGAGCATATAAAGTGACTACGTAAAATTTCGTATGCATGCAAAATTTCTTCTAACCTTAAAAAAAATCTTCTAATTTGGACATGTACCTTAGATACAGATAAATATAAATTCAAACTATGAGGATCGGTATTGAACTTTAAATTAAAATAGTGTAAATAGTTCTACCCGAATTTAATTTTACACATATTTGATTTAAATCCAATCACCTCACGCATGCACATGCCATGCACATGCAAATCACTAATGTTATCACACATCAATCAAATCTAGAAAAAAAATTTATATCTAAACTTTCTTTGTTTGTCTTATTTTACAAAATAAAAAATTAAATAAATATATATTATAGATATTACTTCCTATGAGGTAATAGATGATCGTTACCGTCCGATCAAAATAAATGAATGGTTCATAGTTATTTGGAGGTATCACAACAAAACCCTTCCCGGTGCGCTCTATTACCTAGGATGTGGTTGGAAACACCGGATCCCCGCTCTACCGGCGAGCTTCTCGCCGCTGTCCATGGTCACCACCGCACCAACACCCTTTGCTGGCCGTGCTAAGGACCTAGGCGAGTTCGCCTCGCTTTTCTCTCTCTCCCCAAGGTCTCGGGTTTCGAAACCAAGGCCGGACGCCCGATTTCCGTGTAGCCAGGCGACATCCTCTGTTGTCGGCAATGGCAGCCGCCGTGGAGCTTGCTAGCTCCTCTGTTCTGGCCGGCTGGCCTCTCTCTCCCTCCCTCTGATCTTTTCTGAGTCGTCCATCTCGGATCCAGTGGATGAGAAAGCCCCATACCCTTTCACTTGGTTTTATGTTAAAGAGACCCTGAAGTTTCTATAAATGAACCCACACTCCTCGGCTGTTCCAATTTCAGAAAAATCAAATGAAATTCGTTTTAATTCAAAATGAATTAATTTCAGTTTTGCCACTAGTTTTCAAAAGCTTGTAAAATCTACGTTTTAACTCCGATTAGAACGATTCGAATTGCGTTAGTTTTGTAATGAAATTATCTACATGTTAAACCCTCTGTTAGTTCTATTTGGAACATTTAAATTTTGAGGTTAAGTTTAATTAATCAAAATTCTCTTAGAGAACTAGTTTAATTCATATCTTTCGCTTTATAAATCCGTTTTTCGTGAAATTCACGTTGAAATGTTCGTAACAGTACGTAGTACCTGTTTACAAACCATTTATTTCGGTTTACTGTTGCTGGTGTACTGTTCTAATAGTAGCTTTGTTTGCTTTGTATGTATGCAATTGGAATGTGTGTTGTTGCAATGTCGTGATCGAGTTCAGACGGGGAGGAGTACGGTTGTGAGCAGGAGTTCTACGACCAGCAGCAGGACCAGAAGGAGTTTGAGAACCAAGGCAAGTATAGCATGAGACCTATCTTGTTATCCTATTCACCATAATCATGATTACATTTGCATGTGTTTAATTTGATACCCGTAGTATGTTTCCCTAGTGTTGATACCTTTACCTTGACTCCTATGGGTTATGCATATGGGTAGATGGCTAGTGCAAATATAAATGATACATGATCCCTGCCAAATGTTATAATACTCTGAATGAATTGGTGAACCTGTTTATGGGAATTGGAACATAACCCTTTTATAACAACTCAATGTTGACAAAAGTTGGGACTGACAATGCAACTGTGAGAGCTACATGGCTATGGCTTTAACTCAGTAATAAGCTCTTTTCTAGCTTGTTAGCGGTTATCCGAAAGGGCGCATTAGGCTCTTGCTGAGCTGGTTATAGTGCGTCCTCTGTCCGACTGAGCGTAGGCTGCGCGTCTTTGTGCACTCGGAAGGGGGGCTCTATATCCCCTTGCCAATCCTAGCGGCCCTAACTTGTTAGACGAGATTCCATGAAAGGTTCATTGTGTACCCTGCCAACTCACCTTGACAGTGTTATGGGAGTAATTAACCCGGGAATTTGGGGCATCACGACTCACAGGTAAAGATGCACAACCTCTGCAGAGTGTTAAAAACTGTTAAAAACTAATATATCAGCCGTGCTCACGAATATGAGCGGCCCGAAAAACTGACGGAATAATTGTAATTAACTTGATGAACCTTTATGTTCCTATTGTCGTTATAATGATGATGCTTATGAATCACTTAACTTTGGAAATGATATAAATGGGATCAATTGGGGCTTAAGCAAAACTTGATGTTACTTAATAAATAAAACTTTGATTAACTAAAAGTGCTAAACGCAGTAAGCCAGTGTCAACCTTTTGAGCTTCATAACCCCATGTTATATTTGCTAAGTACAATATGTGCTCACGCTTGCTTTACTTTTTAATTCTTGGACAAAAATCCCGGATGGGTACCAGATTGTAAGAGTTTGGAGAAAATAGGCTTCTGATCAACCAGTTAGTCGTCCCTGTGGAGTTGGAGTCTTCACCTAAAGATCGGAGTTGTCCTTCCGTTGTTTGTTGTCTAAGGTTGTTTTCTTATTCTAATACGTTATGTAATAAGTATTGTCTTTTGATATTGCCTTTTATTTTGTGGCTATATGTGAGATTTGACTTCTTGGGCTCACATATAGCGTGTATCTGGTTTTGTCTTTAAAACCGGGTGTGACAAGAACACAAGATCAAATCACAGCGAAACCCCTCCATTGCGAAGGGGAAAAACCTTAGACAACACCAGCAAACACTCCTCACTATTATCGAGAGTCGGTTACAAACACCGCATGGCTGCATACAAGATGAATAAAATGACTTTCGCTCCGTCAGAAGTCCAGCCTTTGTCTTGGGCTATGAATTTGGAACATCTTCAACACGTTCATTAGTGCCTGGAAGGTGGCTGAGGCGTTGGAGAGCCCAAACGACATCACCAGGAACTCGCTAGCTGCATGCACACCTGGTGGTAATCTGAACGGAGGTCAAGATTGGTGAAGTACTTTGCCTCATGCAGCTCATCAAGAAGCTCATCAACCACCGGGAACTAGAACTTGTCCTTGGACGGCTTGTTTGAGCGTGCAATATTCGATGCAGAAGCGCCACGACCTGTCAGCCTTCTTGACTAGCAGCACCGGTGCAGAGAATGGGGACGTGCTCAGTCACTGCCGCTCCAGCTTGTCCTTCTGTAGCTGCGGGTATTGGTACGGGCACACCGCAACCAGCGCGGTTCCTAACAAGAGGTGTATGCGGTGGTCGTAGGGCCGTGCCAGAGGGAGAGCCCTCGTGGCGTGTCGAAGGCGGTACCGTGCTACAATAGGACTTGGTCTAGCAGCTCGCTGCTGGTCGGTCGCGGTCGCAGCCGGAGACCGCTGCTGCGAGGGGGTGCCCGGGGTGCCCACACACTGCCACGTCACGCGGCGGCCGCCGATCTGGAAGGCCACGATGAGGCCCTCGAGGTCCAAGAGCAGGGGATCCAACGCCCCGAGAATGTCGACACCCAGGATGTTGTCAAAGCAGCCGAGGGTGAGCCCAACACAGGTGATGGTGAAGATCTCGCCACCAATTCAGTTAATCCCAATTCAGTTGCAAAAAATCTAAGAGTTCAACTAAAGCCGGTACTATTAGAAATAGTCTATAAACATGTGTCAATGTAAATCTTGAGCAGATCGGCATGAGAATCCATAATTATAGGATAGAATCTGTAAAATAGAAACTAGTGTATAGGATCCTAGAATTAAGGATCTCCATGCCGTGACCCTAGGAGATTGTTACCATGTATTGATATTATATATAATCAACACGTACTGGGCCTCTGGCTATCATCTTGCCAAGCGCTTCCACAATCTGCCCTCTGTATTTTCTACATGGTATACAGAGCCACAATATTCAATAGATCCAATCCTCGTCCATCATGTCTTCTTCGATGAATCTCCACCGCAACCCTCTCTCGGCCGATGTTGTGACAGAGAAGCTTACCAGGAGCAATCACGCTATCTGGCAAGCCCAGGTGCTCTCGGCTGTGCGCGGTGCTCGCCTGTATGGCTATCTCACCGGTGATTTTCCGTCGCCGACCAAGGAGATTCAGAACAAGGATGACAAGAAGGTTTCCAACCCGGCGTTCGAAGAATGGGAGGCACGGGATCAGCAGATCCTCAGCTTCATTCTCATGTCCGTCTCTTCGGGCATTCTCAGCCACATCGCCAAGATGAAGACGGCGGCTGAGGCATGGGCCAAACTTGAGGCCATGCTTGCCTCACAAACCCGTGCGCGCGCGGTGAATCTGCGCATCGCCCTCGCCAATACCAAGAAAGGTAACTCATCTGCTACTGATTATTTCACCAAGATGAAAGGATTCAGCGATGAGATGGCGGCCGCGGGGCGATCAATCGGTGATGAAGAGCTGGTGGAGTACATACTCACCGGCTTACCCGTAGAATACGAGTCGTTGGTTACCTCTCTCGTCACGAGGGTGGAATCGGTGACCATCGACGAGTTGTACTCACAACTCCTCAACTACGAGACCAGAATGGATCTGGTCCAAGGCGGTGACCAGAGCTTGGCCAACATGGCCGGCCGTGGAGGAGGCCGTGGTAATAATCGTGGTCGTGGTGGTTCCCATCGCGGTCGTGGTCGCGGCCCTCTAAATGGTGGGGGTCGTGGTCGCGCGGTCAAAGGAACAACCAGCAAGGTGGCGGCTCCAACAACAAGAAGCAAGACAAGCCGATCTGTCAAGTGTGCTTCAAGGAGGGGCACACTGCAGCTCGTTGTTGGCATCGCTTCGATGAAGACTTCGTTCCTGAAGAAAGGCATGCAGCAGCAGCAACCAGTTCATACAACATCGACTCCAACTGGTACACAGACAGGGGCTCCACTGATCACATCACCAGCGAGTTAGAGAAACTCTCCATGCGTGAGAAGTACAACAATGGTGATCAGATCCACACCGCAAACGGTGCAAGTATGGAAATTAAACATGTTGGTCAATCTACTATTGTTACCCTAGCCGCAATCTCCAGTTAAAAAATGTTCTGCATGTACCCAAGGCTTCCAAGAATCTTGTTTCAGTTCATCGATTTACTTCTGATAACTCTGCATACATGGAATTTCACCCCTCCTACTTTTTGGTTAAGGATCAGGCAACCAAGAAAACTCTGCTTAAAGGTCGTTGTCATCGGGGGCTATATCCTCTTCCTTCACCACCAAAACAAGTCCCCACGGCGTCTCGCCTATCTCTTCCTCAGTGGCATGAACGACTAGGACATCTAGCTTCCCAGATGGTGCGTCACATCATCAACAATAATAGTCTTTCATTTGCTTCAGAGTCCAATAATGAACATGTGTGTGATGCTTGTCAACAAGCAAAGTGAAGGACCGATAACGGCGACCAGAGGGGGTGAATGGGAGCCTCAAATTTCTCTCGAAATATTCGGGCCACTCTTCCCAAAAGCCAAACCCAGTTGATGGGTGCTCAACCTCCCTCGAGCAACACGAGCGGGGATTCAGACGAAAACGGAGAAAAGAGAGCTCACTGGCAGTGGAGAGAAATTCACCGGAAACCCCAAAACACAGGTTCTTAAACCCTAGGGAAAAGAGGCAAGAACCTAGACAAAAAGGGCGAAAACAGCGACCGTTGGACTACTCTGTCAAGACCTCTGGACCAATGGAAGTGGCCCGGTGCACACCAGGGCACCTTCGGACTAGTCCGACGCTCACACAAAAACCTATGCAGGGAGTGCCCTAGCTCCGGACAACTAGTCTGACGCGCACCGTCGGACTAACACACCTGGTCCGACGCTTACTGAGAAAACTTCTTTCCAAAACAGCAAGAAACCAAGCTTCGGACAACTCGTCCAATGCTCACCGTCGGACCAATGACTCTGGTCTGACGCCCTGAGCAGTCAGACAGTCACCCTGGACTTGACCACCGGACTAGTGGCCTATGGTCCGGAGCCTAGTCAAAGTGGTCCGGAGGTTAGTCCGGAGCTCACGCTCAGAAAACTGTTCTTCGCGAAAACAGATTTCTCTCCACCAAATCTTCCCAAAACTCAACCAAAAGATCACCAACTGCAACCAAACTATGTAGGCATGATCCTAGTGCAGTAGTGGAGCTATCCCGAAGAAATCATCTCTGAAATAGAAGAGAGCAAAACGAAGAACGCCACAAAGAAAAGATCCAATCTATGCACTCGTGAGGTTTGAGAAAAATTCCTTCGGTGCAAAGATGCTCCTCACGAATACAAACAACTTGGTTCAAGCGGATTTTGCAAAGCTACTCCCTACAAAGAGAAATCATCTCGGGAAAAAGAGAGAGCAAAAGCAAAACGGGGACACAATCACGAAATCAAAGCCACCATGGCTTACGGAGATTACGGCCTCCGATTCCTCGCAACAAACCCAAGTTCTTACAAAGGTTGGTAGAAACAACCTAGGGATCTCATGAACTAGAGAAAGAGGGGGGCAAGTGATTAGGGTTCAAGAGATAGGATGAGGGATACCCCTTTAACCCCTACTTATTGGGCTTTGGCTATTTCCCAAAGACCCCACTAGATACAATGAGTGAACTGCTTAGCCTAAGCATTGCAGTCCAAGCTCCGGAAAATATCTCCCGCATTTTGAATGGACGGCCCCACTTCCTGCCGGGAGTTGCCGTCGCCTTGACACAACCTCCAGGATTCCGCCACGTGCCATCCCCGCTTCCTCGGAAGCCCCACCTAGGTTTTGAGGCCCAAACCCAGGAAACCCACCACCGGTAGCTTTCGGCTCAACTACCGAACCCCGAGTTTTGAGACCCAAACTCGGAAACCGTCCACCGGTGGTTTTGTGGGCCAAACCACCAAACCGCTCGACTCGAGCCACCTTGTCCTCGCCCGGTCGGACTCCGAGTCCCCTGAGCCTCCGCTCGACTCGCGCGTCCACTGTCTTGACTTGGCCGCCTCGGTCTACCTCCATGTCTTCTCGCACTCGCCGGTGCCAAGTACTAGCCACCACAGCTAGTCTACCGGCGCCCATGGTCCCTCAATCCGAGCCCCGCTTCCGCCCTTCACCGCTCTCAGTCCATCGGCACGGCAAGCCTCTACTCGACCTTTTCCACGCCATTGACCACTGTCACTAGGCATGGCACCTGCACACCACAAGACGATAGATAGACACACACTTGCTTTCGCAAAGAGGTTAGGGTAAGCCACTCAAACTGAACCGCTCAAGTGTTGGGCAATCACTCATCACAAAACTGAACAACATGGGTACTTATCCACCATGTGTTCGCACAAAGGCACACCAGTTGTCCTATCCTAAGTCTGTGAGTCAGTCTAGTGCTCCTTTAGAACTTGTGTTCTCTGATGTGTGGGGTCAAGCTATCGAGTCTGTTGGTAGAAAACAATATTATGTTAGTTTTATCGATGATTTTAGCAAGTTTACTTGGATCTACCTCATCAAATATAAGTCTGAAGTTTTTCAGAAATTTCATGATTTTCATAACTTAGTTGAAAGGTTGTTTGATCGCAAAATAAAAGTCATCCAAACTGATTGGGGTGGTGAATATCAAAGGCCTAGCTCCTTTTTTACTAAAATTGGCATCTTGCATCCTGTTTCATGCCCTCGTGCACACCAACAAAATGGTGCCGCTGAGCGCAAACATCGGCACATCGTTGAAGTTGGTCTTGCTCTTCTATCATGAGCCAGTATGCCCCTGAAATTTTGGGACGAAGCGTTCCTCACAGCCACATATCTCATCAATCGTCTTCCTAGTGCCGTTATCAATTTTACTACACCTCTTGAGCGTCTCCTTGGTCAAAAACCAGATTACTCTTCCCTACGGACTTTTGGTTGTGCTTGTTGGCCCAATCTTCGCCCGTATAATGCCCATAAACTCCAGTTATGTTCTAAGAGATGTGTTTTTCTGGGGTATAGTAACCTTCAGAAGGGGTATAAATGTCTGGACGTTGCATCTAGGCGTGTCTATATATCTAGAGATGTCACATTTGATGAAACAATTTTTCCCTTTGCCGAGTTGCATCCCAATGCAGGTGCTCGTCTGCGCTCAGAAATCCTCCTATTAGCTCTGATTTTGTGGCTGCTAGAGGGGACAGTAGTTTGAATGATCAACATGTTAATTTGCCTACTAATTTATCTAATTATGGTGGAGATTCTAGTTTGTCTCAGGTACCAAATACAGGCGATGTCACAGTTAGCAGCAACAACACGGATCCTGGAGATGACTCCCAGCTGAATTATGCGCATGTATCTGTTTTGGTCCAGCCGCCGGGGTCCTTACCACAGGGCTCTGCGCCCACGTCGCCAGGCAGCCAGCCGACAGTGCCTGCTCCTGCCGACGGGGACCAGTCAGCTGTGCATTCGCCCCGCCTGTCGCCGCTCCTGCTTCGAGTGTGGGAGCAACATCACCTGATGCTGCGACACGGAGCCCGGGGGAGATTTCCACCGGTGTACACTCTGCGGACGGTACATCAGAAGAAGTTAAAGCTCCAGCTCCTTTGTTGCGGCCCATAACAAGGCTCCAGCACGGCATTCAGAAGAAGAAAATTTATACTGATGGCACAATCAGGTACGGGATGTTAGCAAGCACTGGTGAACCAACTGACCTCGCTGATGCACTGCAGGACAAAAACTGGAAACAGGCCATGAACTCTGAATATGAAGCACTAATGAGGAACAAGACATGGCATTTAGTTCCGCCACAGAAAGGAACAAATGTTATAGGGTGCAAATGAGTATATAAAATCAAGAAAAAATCTGATGGGAGTCTAGATCGTTACAAGGCCCGTCTGGTTGCCAAGGGCTTCAAGCAAAGGTATGGAATTGACTACGAAGATACATTCAATCCAGTAATCAAGGCTGCAACTATTCAAGTTATATTGTCCCTAGCTGTCTCTTGTGGATGGCCCCTCCGCTAACTTGATGTGCAGAATGCATTTTTACATGGATCCTTAGAAGAAGATGTATACATGCATCAACCTCCTGGTTTTGAGGATCCAAATCGGCCTAACTATGTGTGCAAACTTGATAAAGCCTTGTATGGGTTGAAGCAAGCTCCTTGAGCATGGTACTCCAGACTAAGTGAACGGTTGATTCAATTGGGGTTCAAAGCATCCAAGGCCGACACATCCTTGTTCTTCTTCAGTAAGGGAGGCATCATAATATTTTTTCTTGTGTATGTCGATGACATAATTGTGGCAAGTTCTTCCGAGCAAGCAACATGTACATTACTTCGAGATCTTAAAGAACACTTTGCATTGAAGGACTTGGGAGAGCTTCATTATTATCTTGGTATTGAGGTACACAAAATAAATGGTGGGATTCTACTTACACAAGAAAAATATGCGTTTGATCTACTGAAGAGGGTCAGCATGATAGATTGTAAGCCAGTCAATACTCCATTATCCACTAGTGAGAAGTTGTCTCTGGATGAAGGGAATCCTTTAGGATCCCAAGACATCACAAGATACAGGATATTGTAGGAGCATTGCAATATCTAACATTAACACGGCCTGATATCTCATTTGATGTGAATAAGGTTTGTCAGTTTCTTCATGCTCCAACTACAGTACATTAGGAGGCTGTGAAAAGAATATTAAGGTATATAAAGCAGTGCACTGGACTTGGGGTAAAGATTCACAGATCAGTTTCTACATTAGTGAGTGCCTTCTCAGATGCTGACTGGGCAGGCTGTGTGGATGATAGGAAATCCACAGGAGGATTTGCAGTTTTTCTAGGAACTAATTTAGTGTCTTGGAGTGCTTGCAAGCAACCTACTGTATCTAGATCTAGTACTGAAGCAGAGTATAAAGCAATAGCTAATGCCACAGCAGAGGTTATGTGGATACAGACTTTGTTACATGAGATAGGCGTGAAAAGTCCTAGTGCTGCAAAATTGTGGTGTGATAATCTAGGAGCCAAATATCTTTCAAGCAATCTTGTGTTTCATGCTAGAACAAAACACATTGAGGTGGACTACCATTTTGAAAGAGATCGAGTCAAGCATAAACGTTTGGAAATTGACTTCGTCTCCTCCAAGGATCAAATAGCTGATGGATTCACCAAGGCATTGCCCGTGCGGCTAGTTGAGAATTTCAAGATCAATCTCAACTTAACTAAGTTGTGATTGAGGGAGGCTGTTAGAAATAGTCTGTAACATGTGTCAATGTAAATTTTGAGCAGATCGGCATGAGAATCCATAATTATATGATAGAATCTGTAAAATAGAAATTGTTGTATAGGATCCTAGAATTAAGGATCTTCATGCCGTGACCCTAGGAGATTGTTACATGTATTGATATTATATATTATCAACACGTACTGCGCCTCTGGCTATCATCTTGCCAAGCGCTTCCACAATCTGCCCTCTGTATTTTCTACAGGTACAACCTTGGTATCTTTCATTGCTATATTGTAGGTTACTTTTGCTTCTTCTATTTGAATCATCATTCGGTTAGCTGCTTGCTTTGTGTGCTTGTCTATTTCATTTTTCTCAATTTGTCTGAATACTTTCAGACATTGACACGTATACCAGGCAATTTCTTGTGAAAATGGAAGTAAGTTTACATAGGTGAACACCAGCACAATCGATCCTTACTCCAAGACCTGACTACAGTTTGATAAACTTTATTCATTATTAGGAGCTGCCTCGCGTATGTTAGCACACCTCCGATCAACCAGTCTGTTGTCTGTTCTTTCTCAAACCTGCTTTTAATCTGTAACAAAAAAAAAACATCGAAGTAGAACCTTAATTTTTCGAATAAGAAGCGGCCAGCTTAAAATAAGGTTACATTAATTCACCTATATATAGCCCGTAGTAGTTCCCTATGCCCTTGAATGATCCAACAATACCTCCACCCTTTTTCCCCAATTAATTGGACAGTTCCTGATCTTGAGATCAGTCATTGACTCGAAATTTTTAACATGATATTCTAGCATAATATTACTTCTACTTCTTTAAACGATCTCAGATAATTTGAACATGATTAGCAGCAGCAAACCGACAACAATATGCGGGCCCTATGCAGTGAGTTGCAATTCTGATTGTGAACCAGCAAGTCAGCGAAGTTCCGACACGGCTACACGGCATTTGACCACAATCACAAGCTACTCACCTCCGCAGAACCAGGGGATTGCGACGGCGCACTGTCCGGCGACGTAGAACACCTTGTCCAGGTTTATGTTGTCGAGGGAGCTCAAGTAGTCGCAGACACAGGTAGTGTTGGCAATACCCCTCACGGTGGCACAGCAATGGGGCGATGGCTTCACCATGGGACCCTCATCCTGCACGTAGCTGTAGCAGGTGCTCCGCAGGGCGATGATGTCGTTGTAGCAGGCTCCTCCCGCCGTTGGAGCTTCAGGTGTGGCGGCGCTGGCAGCGGCAGCAAGGAGCAGGAGGAACGTTGCGGCCAGGCACCGGCTACAAGAGCTCAGCAGGTGGTACATCTTGGTTAGCCTACCCTCAATGGCTCAAATTAAACTCTCACGGAAAACCTCACTTGTTACTTGTTACCCCGGCCTGCTGCTGTTATATTGTGGTGTTACACACTTGGTATTTATTTGCCCAATTGGCAATTTTGAGTTTTTAGAAACTGTCGCAACGCGAATTTTATGAGCAACTTTTTAGGCTGAGAGTCTGGTCAAGTCCCCCCCCCCCCCTCCCCCCCCCCCCCCCCCCCCCCCCCCAAAAAAAAAAAGAGTCTGGTCAAGTTAGTGTTCATGCAAATGACGTAGGTTTGAACACTAAAATTATGTCATTTCTACCCTCGCTGCTACCAGTACCACTACTACAACACAAAGCATGCTTGGCCCCAGCCTATGGTTCTTCATTAGGCGTCACATTCAGCTTCCAGAATGTTTGGGGAAAAAATTTCAAGTCATCAAGTAAATAAGAGAACTTTCTACCGTACTGTGTGTTTGTGTATTTTAATATTTAATACATCTGCCTCTACCAAAGCACATGTATTAGTGTATTATAAAATTTTAGATTTTTCTTTCAGCCACCACCAAAATTACCGAAATTCGCAAAAATTTACAAAAAATTTGAACCCTGCATGCGGCCAAGTGCTCCATTTCACAATCGTCAACCAAATGTGCCTTGAGCACCTGCAGACCACCAGGACTCCAGGAGGCATTGCGCTGTTTCCATGGCGTAGTGACATATAGGGCAAGATGGGTTATGTGTCCATCCCCATTGTGCAAGTATATCAGATGTCCAAACCTTGTCCTGGAAAATAAGCCATGAAAAAGTTTGCATTTTGGCAAATCCCCAGGACTATCAAACAGTATTTTAAAATTAAAGTGACTCACGATGAACAAAGGAACTGTGCCATGAATGCTGAAACTATAGTGAACATACTCCCTCCGTCCATGAAATAATAGATTTATGGGTTTATTCTAAGTCAAACTTTTTAAACTTTGACCAAATTTCTAGAATAAAATATTAAATGTTATGATATCAAACTAGTATCATTAGATTTATCTAAGAACATATTTTTGTATAGTGCTCATTTTAAGTCATAGGTGTTGTTGTATTTTTCTATAAAGTTGGTCAAAGTTAAAAAAGTTTGACTGACACGGATTATAGGAATTGATTCTTTCGTGGACGGAGGGAGTATCATCTATCATTCAATGCCAAATGATTTCGTTGTGGACTCTCGTCGAGAGTTATATGTCCGTGTTATGAAATATTAATGTAGATGTCCATAACCACTATACCATCAAAGCTACAACCTTTATGCTCAATGGTGTAACTCTCCTAGTATCAATTCTTGTAACTCCATCCCTCATGTAAAGCTATATATAAGAGGGCTTATGTATCGTAAATGGATACGAGAAAAGAGAAGAACTCATCTTCATCCTCTCTACTTCTATTCTACATATTCTTACATATATATATTCTTGATAGTGAAACTAGTTATTACATAACAGTCTGTAAGTTCTAGGCATAGGGATTTTTTTGGGGCGGTCCTTATTGACTAAATCCAACCGCCAACTAGGGTCCAAAAGGGAGAAGTAGGCATTAATTATACACATATGTCTTTCATATCGAAACAGTTCCATTTGAAAGATCATTGTTTTACAAATCTTATACATATAGACAATAGAAAATAACCAAAAACACGCAATCAGACAGTATAAAGCAGACCTGTGCAAAGAAAAATAGAGACAAAGCCCACAAATCTTGAAAATATGGGCCAAACACCAACATGGCAAGCACCTTGGGGCATCTAGGAACCAACCATGCCAAGGAGGCCGAGGGGAATACACCACTCACTACCAGACATAGCTTCTTTGTCGAGTGCCTGGGGCACTCGGCAAAGCACTTAATACACTCGGCAAAGGCTTTCCCGAGTGTAACACTCGGCAAACGACACTCGACAAAGAATCTATTGGCAAAGCTGCCTTTGTCGAGTGTCTTTTGTCGGGCACTCGGTAAAGATTGAATAATCGCCCACGAAAACAATAGAAAAAAATTAATTGCGGGAGGCCTCCACCGACCAGTGCCTACCTGTCCCCATCACCTTGCAAGTCTCAATATGTTTCAAACTTAATTCCTGGCTTTGTGGCTAATGGGATTCAAACCCAAGACCTCTACCTTGCAAGTCCCCTCTAACCAATACACCACACTATTTTTTGTGTCTATATTCCATTTTAGTTAAACGATTGTAAATTACTTATTTGAGGCTCTAAAAAATTCAAATAAAAAAGTTTTTCGTTTAGGAAGTTTTTCGATCCGAGGTCGTTTACAAAATTTGAATTTCAAAATTATGAAAATCGAACGAAGCTCTGCATGACAACATGACTTCAAATAAAAAAGTTGACAAGTACAATGTTTCATAACTTTCCAATATCTACAAAGTTTATTTTGGTTGTTTTTCCATCTGAGGTAGTTTGAAAAATTCGAATTTTCAAATTTTCAAATTCAAACATAGTTTTGCATGACAATATGATTTCAAATAAAAAAGTTTCCAAATACAAAGTTTCATAATTTTTTGACATCTATAAAGTTTATTTTGGTTGTTCTTCCATCCGATGTCATTTGAAAATTTCTAATTTTAAAATTTTGAAATTCAAATGTAGTTTTGAATGACCAATTGATTTCAAATCAAAAGATTGCAAACTACAAAGTTTCATAACTTTTTGAGATCTACAAAGTCTATTTTGGTTGTTTGGTCATTTTTTCATCTGACATGGTCGTTCTAATATTATTCACAAATCTTATATATGGCTCTCGTAGTTTCATAAACTACAAGAGAGATATGTAAAATTTGTGAACAAATTTAATTTCTTTTTTTAGTAGGAGAACAAATTTAATTTTACTTTGTCATATGAAGAAAGAGCAATATAAACATTGTACATCTTGATGAGTTATATAACTTTATAGTTAAAAACTTTATCATTTGAATTAATTTACTGCTTCAAAATGTGTTTTGAAATTTTCTTTGCCTAGTGTAAAAAAAACACTCAGCAAAGAGCTCTTTGTCGAGTGTTTTTTTGTCACTCGACAAAGCCTTTGCCGAGTGCCCGAAAAAAACACTCGGCAAACCAATTGACAATCAGCAAAGAGCCGGTTTCCAGTAGTGACTAGTGGGCAGGAGCACTAGAGTTGCAGCAGCACCCCGTAGCCCCACTCTCTAGCCCCCACTTTGGCAAGGTGGTTCATTAAATAGAGAGATCGGTTTGATAGGTTTTCATGTATATCTCTCCCAAAACAGACCTCTACCTTGTACGAATAGAGGGGAGAGCTCCCTCCCAAGCATATACCACATTTGAAGCTACTACCTCACTACCATTTCTTTAATTTTACTTTATAGAAGTCTTTTGGAGCTAGGCAAAACTTGTTTGGAGAGCTTGAATCTTGGTATGAATAAGAATATGCTTTTAATCCATAGTGTTGTTCTCAAATTAGCAATATAGTTATCTTATTGAATTATAATATAGTTCTTATGTTGAATTTATCATATAGAACTTTATGCTTAATCATTCATACTATATATATGAATATGATTAGAGCTACATTAAGGTTGAGGTTCATTATGCCTTCGGGTGTTCCCAAGTCTTTTATTTGTGGATTCATAGGGTCGGAGTTTTGTCCGGGGGACTTGGGTAGTTTCTTTGTAAACCAGAGTGGTGCTCAGGTACAAAAGGACAAGTGAATATATTTCCTACTTCAAAGTTGAGGGGTAGGCTGTAGCTGGTGACAACCATGTCCGTCCTTCGTAATCCCCCATGTCAGGTAGGGTGTATGAGTCTAAATGGCCTCTCAATGTTGCAGGCAAACTAGTGTTTGTTTGGTCTTCAGACTCATCGCATCCATAGGTCTAACTCTTATTCATGTATTTATATGATCATCTTTTTTGCTGTGGGACACTGGCTGTGGGATACAGATTTTTTCTTTGTTGTGGGGCACTAGGCGGTGTCCTACAGCAAAGAAAATAGTGTCTCACACCAAAGAAAAATTGTTTCAGTGTCCAATAACCAATTTTAAATAAGTGTAATGTCCCATAACAAAATTTCCCTTTATTCTTTGTATAAATATGTTAGATTAAATGTTGTCTTTTTATAGTTGAGCGAACCTCCGGCGGTGATATCATGCTGTAGGGAAACTTTGTAACACACCAGGTGCCACGGGTTAAGCAGTGATTGAGCCCAAACATATCACATCAAGTGATACTCGAAGGCTCTAGTTCATAATTTTGGGAAGTAATGATATGGTGTTTGTTCCATATGCCTCATCTCTATTTCCATTTATATGAACTATTGAAAAAGTTTCATAAAGTTTAGAATAAAAAAGTCACATGGAATGACTAGATTAGAATATGATTAGAGGCCGCAAGCATAGCTTGGATTCTAGATTAGTCATAAGGAGACTCGGTAAACCCTTGTAATCCTCTCTTGTAAGACAATATTATTCATCTAGTTCATCATTGTTCTCCTAATTCATCGTCTAGTTCATCTATGTTCTTCTAGTTCTTGTTCTTATTCTAGTTGAATCTTATTGTTCTAGATATGACTACTGCTTAGTTGTTTACGCATTCTTAGTTATAATGTTTACCATCTACTTTGATTATATATCTAGCATAGATGTATTATGTTCATGTTATTACTGATGTTCGTATAACACTCATTTATTAGATCAATGGGTGGGTGATAAATATTGTGAAGGCGTGGTGCTCAGACATTGTTTGTCTCCGAATGTCCCCTATGTTCTAGGTCATGTGGTAGATCGTGAGTGTGACATTCCCATTGAGTCCTTTGTATTCCATTCCACTAAAATAGGATTGTGCATGATATATTCACATGTCACTGTTGTGCTCTATTCTCAACCGGCCTTAGTAACTGTCGCTTGAATATAAACATAAATATATGTATTGCACTAATTAGGGTAGCTGTCACACCCATTTTTAAAGACAAAACAGGATGCAATACTCTTACGTGTGCCCAGAGATCAGTCACACACATAAGCCGACAAATTATCAAAATTGTATCATCACAAGTGTTTATTACATAGCGAACAAGTATTTAAATAATGTTTATTACATAACAGCGGAAATATAAGATAACTCTCGCGAAGCTCCATAGCACAGGGACGTCAACTGGTTGACCCCAAACCTAGTAGTCCTCTGGATACTCCTCATAACTCTGATAATCTGGTACCCATTCGGGATTTTTATCCAAGTATTGAAAAGAAAGAAAACAAGCGTAAGTACTTTCGTACTCAACAAGCATATATGGGGTTCATGAGGCTCAAAAAGTATGACACGGGTTTACTGCGATAAGCATTTTTAATTTGTAACGAAACGTTATAGGGGGTAGATCAAAGTTATGCTTAAGCCCCCAAATTAAGTTGCATGATCAAATTAACAAATGAACAAGTAACATAATATCATGATAAAGTGATTCATAAAAGTAAACAACAAGTAACCAAAGATTCTGTGAGTTTTTCGGGCCGCTCGTGTCCGTGAGCACGGCTGATATACCAGTTTTTAACACTCTGCAGAGGTTGTACACTTTACCCATGAGTCGTGTTTGCCCAAATGCCCCGGGATCATGACTCCCTTATCACTACCGAGGTGAGCGGGCAGGGTACACTATGAAGTCTTTCAGAGGGGCTCGCTGATATACCACAGACAGTACGGATCCACGAGCAAGGGGTATACGGGAGCCCCGGGATG
Source organism: Microstegium vimineum (assembly GCA_022036555.1). Classification (NCBI taxonomy): domain Eukaryota; kingdom Viridiplantae; phylum Streptophyta; class Magnoliopsida; order Poales; family Poaceae; genus Microstegium; species Microstegium vimineum. Next base: position 17,840,008 of record CM039124.1, on the reverse strand, counting down.
GTACACACACGCAGCGGTCCCCACTCCAGCCACAACCCACAACCGCTCGGCAATGGCAACTTTCGTGAACTGCCGCATGCGAGAAAGTGACCCTAATACTGAACTAAAGACAGAGCCATATAGCCCTCATGGTTGCACTGTATGTCCCAGCTTTTGCTGACAGATAGGGTCCTAAATCCATGTTGCTAAAAAGTCAAGTTTTACTTCATCATTTCATGTAGTCATTAATCAAGATTAAAATAGCACGCCTTGTTAAGGAGGAGCACTAGCAACAACTACCCATATGCAAAGGTAACCCATAGGATTTCAAGGTTCAAAGTAATCAAATCTAGGTAAACCCTTTGGTAACAATTTTTAGACACATGCATATGATTTTATTGAAAACATCATGAATAGGACATCAAGGAAAATCCCATATAATACTTGCCTTGCTCAAAGGGCTCCTGCTGATCCTTCTCAAAGAGAAACTCCTGGTCACCCACGTACTGCTCACCGTCTATACTCGATGACCACATCACATGCAATCATACAGAGGCATAACATGCAAACAAACAAAGGCTATAGATTAGAACATTACACCAACCATAATAAAACAAAAGTAAAAGTTTATAAAACTGATCTACGTCTCACTACGATCACATAGACGTTCGAATCACGAAAACGGAGCTATAACGAAGAAGATATGAATTAACCAAGTTTTGTAGATTAAACTAAAGATTAAAAGAGATTAAGTGATTAACTGCTTTTAAAAGTTGTCTAACATGAAATATGAACTAACTAACACGTAGATTACGTCGATACAAATCTAACGCAATTTGAACGGATGAAATCGGAGTTAAAATGAGCATTTTAGAAGCATTTGAAAATGAGTGGCAAATCTGTAAATAGAGTTTTTCTTTTTATTTTCGCAATAAAACAAAACCGAAAAGGAATACGTCTTGCAGCAGAGAAGACGCAGTCTCGGATTATGCCAAAGGACGGCGGGTTGACACTTTAAAAACCGCGGAGTTCTTTCTACAAAACAGGCGGCCGAAGGGGTACGGGATGCCGTGATCCATCCGATTTAAAGCGGACCGGCTGTGATTAGAACCGAGAGGGGCAGGGCGGCGCACGGCGGCCGGAGGCGAGACAGGCGGCGCCATGGCCGGAGAGCGGCGGCGCAATGCAATCCAAGGCCTCGGAGCACCATTCTCTACACGGATTGGACCGGGAGATCGAGGAGAAGATGGCGAACACGCTAGGGCACTCGGTTGAACCGATTACGCGCGGGGCGAGGTGTCCGCGCGGCGCGGCGGCTCTGCATCGACGGGATGTGCGGAGCAGTGCAACAGAGAGGTCGGGGAGGGAGAGAGAGGTCCCGGGGGCATTGCTTACCTCACCGTGAGGCTCGGGGGGCAGTTGGTTGGCGCAGAGAAGCTCGGCAGGGACGGTCCGTCTGCGGCGGCGCGGGGCTAGGGCTGCGGCGGCGCTGGGTGGCTCTGCGGAGCTCCGAGGTGACGAGGTGAGGGCGGTAGGATGCGGACTTCAGCTTTTATAGCACGGAGGTGCTCCACAGGGAAGGAAAGGCAAGGATTCGACGAGAATCCGAGCGCGGCCGGGAAGGAAGGCGGCGGCGCGCAGGGAAGGAAAGAGATGGGAGGGAGAAAGAATAAAAGGGGGCTGGGGTGGGCGGCGATCGGCTCAATTAGCCACGGGCTACGTCGGCATAGGGAAGGGAGATCGATCCCGAGTCCAAACGCGCTCGGTCGGCAAGGAAGGTGCCGGGCGCAGAAAGGAAAGGGAGGGAAAGAAAGAAGGAAGGGAGAGAGATGGAACTGACAGGTGGGGTCCATTGTCAGCACACAGAGAGAGAGGGAGATAGGGAGAGTTGGGCTTGTCCGCACATGAGGGGGAGGTGGGCCGGCCTGCTAGGGTCTGGCCCAAACCGAGAGGGAGGGGGAAAGGACTGGGCCGAGAGAAGCCTGCGGGCCAGATAGGGTTAAGGGAGAGAGAGAAAAGAGAAATTGCTTCTCTTTTTGTTTTTCTGAAATTCCAAACCCATTTTCAAATGCACTTTTGAATTCAATTTTGAATTTTGCAAATTCCAAACAATACAAAGCACTATGCATCAGCATGAATGCAACAATCATGTTCCTACTTGTGATAATTTTATTTTATGAAATCTTTAATTAATTTCCCTATGTTATAATGGTCACCAAAAATGCATTTATCCATTTGTTATTCTATATAAAAACACATGCAAGTTTTTGGGTGTTACAAATCTACCCCCCTTAAAGGAATCTCGTCCCGAGATTCAGCTGGTACTCACTCAAACAACTACGGGTATGTCCTTTTGAGATCCTCTTCTCTTTCCCAAGTTGCCTCATCCACTGAATACCGATTCCACTAAACTTTGCACATACGAATGACTCGGCTCCAGGTGACTCTTTCTGCCGTTTCCAAGATCCTTATCGGGTATTCCTCATAGGTGAGATCCTCCTTAACTGCCAACTCTTCCAACGGTATCTGCTCCTCTGGCACACGCAAACACTTTTTCAACTGTGACATGTGAAAAACATCATGTACCCCTGCTAGACTCTCAGGTAACTCCAGCTGATAAGCCACTTCACCACGTCGTTCCACTATCTTGAAGGGACCAACATATCTGGGTGCTAACTTACCCTTCATATTGAACCTTTTTATGCTTCTCATGGGTGACACCTTTAGGTAGACGTAGTCACCTTCTTTGAAAGCCAAATCTCTTCTCCGGTGTCAGCATAACTCTTTTGTCGGGACTGTGCAACTTTCAAGGTTTCTCTTATAGTCCGTACCTGTTCCTCTGCACTTTTCAACACATCTGGTCCAAACACTTGACTTTCTCCCGTCTGATCCCAGAACAAAGGGGTTCTGCACTTCCTTCCATACAAGGCCTCAAACGGTGCCATCTTTAGACTTTTCTGGTAACTGTTGTTATACGAGAATTCAGCATACGGCAAACTCTTATCCCAACTAGTCTCATTCTCCAGTGCACAAGCTCTCAACATATCTTCAATATCTGGTTGGTTCTTTCTGTCTGACCATCTGTCTGCGGGTGTATAGGCTGTACTAAAGTTCAGTTTGGTTCGAAGGGACCTATGAATCATCTGCCAGAAGTGGGACGTGAACTGAGTACCTCTATCGGAAACAATCTTCTTCGGAACACCATGCATACACACTATCTTTTCCATGCACAACTCTGCTAACTTGGCTCGGTGTAGGTGGTCCTGACTGGCAAGAAGTGAGCAACTTTTTGTTGGAATACGAGGTTGCTACGCTAGCCGGAAAACAAAACTTTTCGACCTCATAAAACAGGATCTACTGCTAGTTATAGGTTACGGGATTACCACTAGACGCGCAGGTACAGCGGAAGACAACTTGATGTAGTCGTGTGCGTCGCAGCAGGCAGTGCAGTTGCGTGGTCGTCCGTCTCAACGTCCCCTTCGCGCAGTTCGTCCTTGTGCTCCAGATGCAGCACCTCCGAGGAATCCCACACGTACAGGGAGGAAGCGTTGCGCCTCCGGACTGCTAGGTCCACGAGGAGCAAAAGGCGCGAGTGTGGGGAGGCGACGGTGGCTGCCAAAAGGCTGGATCATTCTCGCCCCGCGCCCACCCCTTGCTTATATAGGCGTCCTGACGAGCTCCCACGTTGGAGGCCCATTAGTAACCCTAAACCTAGTCTAATTCGGGTCCAACCCGAATTAAGCTTCCAGCCCTTTAAGCGTGCGACCCTATGGGCTCACGCATACATAGACATGGCCCAAGTACTCTTACTCGACCAATAGTTGATAGCGGCCTCTAGCAAGGCGTGTCAACTCCTATGCATACGCTATGATCATATCAGACGAACCACTATGACCATGTACAAGTTATTCCCTTTGCCACTCGATATATGGTTCAACTCATGGGTTAACACTTAACCCAAGCATGGCCATGCATTTGTTGATCCAATCACATGAGTGATCCAGTGATATCTCTCTCACGAAGAGAGGGGCAAATTCCATCTTGATTGTCTATGTCTCATAGCACGTTTCCCGACCACCCAACGACCACCTTTATAACTACCCAATAACGGAGTAGCGTTTGATAGTCTCTAAGTAGATCGTTTCACATCTTGAGTACATACCACAATTTCAGGTCTAAGGACATAACGTACATGACATGAATAGAGACTTTCTCTTGTTGGTCAGTCCAGCCTACATGTCTCACATGTGCCCACATTATAAGTTTGACATCTCCATGTCTATGACTTGTGAAACATAGCCATCAACTAATACATGTGCTGGTCTAATATTCAAGTGTGCTCTTACAAGAATACCGACCAGGGACAACTTTTAGAATAACCATTCAGGTAATTGAGTTCCACAAACAATTCACATAATCGTCAATCAATACTAATTGTCTATAATGGATATTCAAAGAACACTTTATTAATCATGGATACAATCGGAATATAATCATCTACATGATTAGCTCTAGGGCATATTCCTAACAGTCTCCCACTTGCACTAGAGTTAATCTCTTAGATGTCTAATCCCCATAGACCTCAAGTGTGCCTCATGCTTAGCCTGTGGAAGAGCCTTTGTCAAAGGATCTGCAACATTCAAATCCGTATGTATCTTGCACATTTTGATCTCATCTCGACCGACCGAACTCTCGAATAAGATGAAACTTCCGCAGTACATGTTTGTTCTTTTGGTGATTCCTTGGCTCCTTAGCCTGCGCTATCGCCCCATTGTTGTCACAATGTATATTCAATGGGCCGGACGCATTTGGAAACACACCAAGCTCAATGAGGAACCTCCTCATCCAAACACCTTCCTTTGCAGCGGCAGAAGCTGCAATGTACTTGGCTTCTGTTGTAGAATCAGTCACCGTCTCCTGCTTGGAACTTTTCCAACTTACAGCACACCATTTATTGTGAACACAAAACCTGATTGAGACTGTGAATCATCTATGTCAGTTTGGAAGCTAGCATCGGTGTAACCATTTACAATGAGCTCCTCATTACCTCCATAGATTAGGAACACATCTTTAGTCCTTCTCAAGTACTTAAGAATGTTTTTAACAAGCGTCCAGTGACTCTCACCTAGATTGGCTTGGTACCTGCTCGCAACACTTAGAGCATATGAGACATCTGGGCGAGTACATATCATGGTGTACATGATGGAACCAACTGCCGAAGCGTATGGAACCTTACTCATTCGTTTCCGCTCATCAGCTGTCGAAGGACACTGCTTCTCGCTGAAACGTATACCATGTGACATAGGCAAGAACCCTTTCTTGGATTGTTCCATGTTGAACCGTTTCAACACCTTGTCAATGTATGTCTCTTGACTTAATCCTATAAGCCTCTTTGATCTATCTCTATAGATTTTGATGCCCAAAATGTATGTTGCTTCTCCTAAATCCTTCATAGAAAAACTATTATTCAGTGAAGTCTTTATAGATTGCAACATAGGAATGTCATTCCCAATCAATAGTATGTCATCCACATACAAGATTAGAAATACAACAGCGCTCCCACTTTCCTTCTTGTAAACACAAGGTTCTTCTTCATTTTGACGAAAGCCAAACCCTTTGATCACTTCATTAAAACGAATGTTCCAACTCCGAGATGCTTGCTTCAATCCATAAATGGATTTCTGTAGCTTGCATATTTTTCTAGCATTATTAGGATCAACAAAACCTTCGGGCCGTATCATATACATGTCCTCCTCCAAATTTCCATTTAGAAAGGCTGTTTTAACATCCATCTGCCAAATCTCATAATTGAAATAAGCAACAATTGCTAGAATGATCCGGATAGATTTAAGCATCGCTACCGGCGAGAATGTCTCGTCGTAGTCAACTCCTTGAACTTGCCGAAAACCCTTTGCAACAAGTCGAGCTTTATAGACGTGAACGTTTCCATCCATATCCTTTTTCTTTTTATAGACCCATTTGCACTCAATAGGTTTAACCCCATCAAGCGGGTCAACCAAATTCCAAACTTGATTGTCTCCCATGGAATCTATCTCGGATCTCATGGCACTTTGCCATTTCTCGGAATCTGGGTCCATCATTGCTTCCGCGTACGTTGCAAGTTCGTCATCGTCTAACAACAACACTTCCCCACGTGCCTCACGGATTCTTGCTGACCTTCGTGGTTGTGGTGGTGTTTCTCTTGCCACAGGTATCTCAACTTGTTCTGCTACATTAGCATCACTCGTAGAGTTATCTCCTATTGGCTCATCTTGAACTTCTTCAAGATACACCTTTTCTACACTTTTCTCTTTGTTGAGAAACTCTTTCTCTAAGAAAACACCATTCCGAGCAACAAACACTTTGCCCTCTGATCGGTTGTAGAAGTAATACCCTAAAGTTTCCTTTGGATATCCCACGAAAAAGCATTTGTCCAACTTGGGTGTAAGTTTATCTGACATAAGTCGTTTGACATAAACTTCACAACCCCAAATCTTTAGAAAAGACAAACTGGGACTCTTACTAGTCCATATCTCATATGGTGTCTTGACTACGGACTTAGACGGTACCCTATTCAATGTGAAAGCGGCTGTTTCTAGAGCGTATCCCCAAAAAGAGAGTGGTAGGTCTGACTGGCTCATCATAGACCGAACCATGTCCAACAAAGTCCGATTACGTCGCTCGGACACGCCGTTTCTCTGAGGCGTTCCAGGTGGCGTAAGCTGTGGAACAATTCCGCAACTCTTTAGATGATTGCTAAACTCATGGCTCAAATATTCGCCTCCTCGATCAGATCGCAAGGCTTTAATTTTCTTGCCACGTTGATTCTCTACTTCATTCTGAAATTCTTTGAACTTTTCAAATGTTTCAGACTTATGCTTCATTAGGTAGACATATCCATATCTACTAAAGTCATCAGTAAAAGTTATGAAGTATTGAAATCCACCTCTAGCTGTCGTGCTCATTGGTCCACATACATCAGTATGTACGAGTTCCAACAAGTTAGACGCCCTCTCAGGAAATCCTTTGAATGGCGCCTTGGTCATCTTGCCTAGTAGGCAAGCCTCACATGTCTTGTATGATTCAAAATAGAACGAAGCTAGAAGACCATCATCATGGAGCCTCTTCATGCGATTCTCACTTATATGACCCAAACGACAATGCCACACATATGTAGAACTTAACTCATTAAGCCGGGGCCTTTTAGCATTAACATTACAGATAGGTGTATCATCAAGATTTAAAATAAACAATCCATTCACAATGGATGCAAAAGCCACAAACATGTCATTCTTTGAGATCACACAACCATTGTCTTTACTCGCAAATGAATAACCATCCTTCATCAAACATGAAGGTGACACAATGTTTCGACTTAAACTAGGAACAAAATAACAATTATTCAACTCCATGATAAATCCTGACAGGAGGTGAAGTTGCATCGTCCCTACGTTCAATGCAGCAACTCTTGCATTATTGCCCACGCAGAAATCAACTTCGCCTCTTCTCATGCTTCTACTTCTTACCATTCCCTACATCGTATTGCAAATATGAGCAACCGATCCGGTATCAAATACCCAAGAGTTAATGTAAGAATCAGCGAGAAAAATGTCTATAACATAAACGACAAGTGTACAAGCAGCGGGAGTACCTTTACTACCGCCATCCTTCTTTAAGGACTCCAAGTACAGCTTGCAGTTCCTCTTCCAGTGACCTTTCCCCTTACAATGAAAGCATATTGCTTCAGCAGCTGGTCCATCGGCCTTGGGTGCAGGAGGAGGGTTTGGCTTAGAGATCTCATCTTTAGCCTTTTCCTTCTTCTTCCACCCAGCCCTCCTTTTAAAGTTAGGCTTGTTTTGGACCGCCATCACATGGCTACTGCCTGCTGCCTTCTTGATATCAGCTTCTGCTGTTTTAAGCATGCCACACAATTCATTCAAGCCCTTCTCCGCCCCATGCATATGGTAGTTCGAGATGAAATTTCCATAACTGGGCGGAAGAGACGCAAGAATGAAATCAGTTGCCAACTCTTGGCCAATTGCGAAGCCTAGCTTCTCCAACCTCTGAGTGTAACCAACCATCTTGATTACATGTGGACCTACACGTGCGCCCTCAGCCAGCTTGGTTTCTGCAAGCGCCTTAGAGACATTGAACCTTTCAGTCCGCGCTTGAGTTTGGAACATATCTTCAAGCGCCATGATCATATCGTTCGCTGAATGATTGTTGTCGAACTGCATCTGTAGATCAGGTTCCATACAAGCAAGCATGAGGCAACCAACTTCAAGATCAGCATCACATGATTTCTTGTAAGTGGTTTTCTCTGCAGCAGGCGCATTATCATCAGGTTCATCTGGTAATGGGGTGTCTAGAATATCTTCCTTTTTCTCAGCCCTGAGAACAATTCTCAGGTTGCGGATCCAATCCGCATAATTTGTTCCATTCAACTTATCCTTCTCAAGAATTGATCGCAAAGTAAATGGTTGATTACTGGGAGCCATCTACAACAAAAGTAATGCAAAATACTAAGACAATGTATCCATGAAGGAGTAAATTATATCAAAATAAAACATACTCCCACTAAAATCAATATCCCTCAATTGATACTTAGTGATTCAAGACCCACAACTAACAAGTCAACTAGTGAGCTTTAGCATCACCGCTAGAAGACATGGTAGATCGGTAAGCAACACTTTGCTAATCATATCACATATGACTCTTGTTGTTGGGCAGCATCTCTATGCTACGCTCAACCTCCCCATGCTTCAAGGTCCCTAACCGTTAGGATAACCTTGTTCAAGTAACCAAACCTTCTGCTTGTAAGTGTCCGACACGAACCTGTCTAGTCAAGGAAAATCAGTGGCACCCTAATTTCATAGACCCACCACCAATCGTACAAGACACGTGACAGTGCAAGGTTTGGGGAAGCATTCAACTTAAACATTGCTGAGGGATCATTCTACTTTACTATCATATTCGTGTAGACAAAACATAATAGCGAACAACAAAAGTAGAACAAAATGAGAATCACATTCACACATAGTGACTTGGTATGGCCCTTTAAATAATGGTGATCTCCATCTCCATCATCTTGCCCATCATGGTGATCTTCATCTCTATGATCCACGTGTGACATCCTTCTTGTGATAAGTCCTCCAAGAACTATCTTACCGCAAGCTATACTAATTACATAGTCGCAAGATCACAAGATGGCACGCAGGCCAATACATCAAAAGACAACACATATGGCTCCAGCCATGTTGCTTACATGTCATGCAGGGCATGAAAATTACATACAATCACATAGGCCATACCAACCACATCAACTCCTGCAAAAACAAGTTAGGCGTAGAACAATTCTAGGCGCTATGACAGATAGCAACGGGATTACATAGATCGCATCTATGGAATCACTATGAAAATCTCATCAGACTGATCTCATCAGCTAAAATTGACTGGGATTACATAGATCGCATCTACTCCCGACGCGCATCACATGCGCCCGGCTTATGACCTAGGTTTCAATTCGATCAATCTAATTGATCTCCAACTTGCCCTGACTGGATTTACTTGTATCTGTTAACTCGGATGGCGGAATTCCGACCGGTACGAGTAGGTTGATGCAATACCATCACAGCAAGACATGAACCAAAGTCTGAGATTCATCATAAAACCCGCATATCACCATATGCTAAGATCTGAACCTATAACGAGGCAGTAACGGCTCCGATACCACTGTTGGAATACGAGGTTTCTAGGCTAGCCGGAAAACAAAACTTTTCGACCTCATAAAACAGGATCTACTGCTAGTTATAGGTTACAGGATTACCACTAGACGCGCAGGTGCAGCGGAAGACGACTTGATGTAGTCGTGCACGTCGCAGCAGGCAGTGCAGTTGCGTGGTCGTCCGTCTCAACGTCCCCTTCGCGCGGTTCGTCCTTGTGCTCTAGATGCAGCACCTCCGAGGAATCCCACACGTACAGGGAGGAAGCGTTGCGCCTCCGGACTGCTAGGTCCGCGAGGAGCAAAAGGCGCGAGCGTGGGGAGGCGACGGTGGCTGCCAAAAGGCGTGGATCATTCTCGCCCCGCACCCACCCCTTGCTTATATAGGCGTCCTGACGAGCTCCCACGTTGGAGGCCCATTAGTAACCCTAAACCTAGTCTAATTCGGGTCCAACCCGAATTAAGCTTCCAGCCCTTTAAGCGTGCGACCCTATGGGCTCACGCATACATAGACATGGCCCAAGTACTCTTACTCGACCAATAGTTGATAGCGGCCTCTAGCAAGGCGTGTCAACTCCTATGCATACGCTATGATCATATCAGACGAACCACTATGACCATGTACAAGTTATTCCCTTTGCCACTCGATATATGGTTCAACTCGTGGGTTAACACTTAACCCAAGCATGGCCATGCATTTGTTGATCCAATCACATGAGTGATCCAGTGATATCTCTCTCACGAAGAGAGGGGCAAATTCCATCTTGATTGTCTTTGTCTCATAGCATGTTTCCCGACCACCCAACGACCACCTTTATAACTACCCAATAATGGAGTAGCGTTTGATAGTCTCTAAGTAGATCGTTTCACATCTTGAGTACATACCACAATTTCAGGTCTAAGGACATAACGTACATGACATGAATAGAGACTTTCTCTTGTTGGGTTAGTCCAGCCTACATGTCTCACATGTGCCCACATTATTAGTTTCACATCTCCATGTCTATGACTTGTGAAACATAGCCATCAACTAATACATGTGCTGGTCTAATATTCAAGTGTGCTCTTACAAGAATACCGACCAGGGACAACTTTTAGAATAACCATTCAGGTAATTGAGTTCCACAAACAATTCACATAATCGTCAATTAATACTATTTGTCTATAATGGATATTCAAAGAACACTTTATTAATCATGGATACAATCGGAATATAATCATCTACATGATTAGCTCTAGGGCATATTGCTAACACTTTTGTCAACCGATCCACAATTACCCATATCGAATCATATCCATTTTGTGTGCGAGGTAAACCCACTATGAAGTCCATACCAACTTCTTCCCATTTCCACTCTGGAATTTTCATCGGTTGTAACAATCCTTCCGGTCTCTGGTGCTCTGCCTTAACTCTCTGACATGTGTCACACACTGCCACATACTCTGCAACATCCCTTTTTAGTCCATACCACCAATACTTCTCCTTCAAGTCCAGGTACATCTTGGTACTTCCCGGGTGTATGGAGTAAGCTGAATCATGAGCCTCTCGCAGAATTGTCTCACGGATCTCCTTCACCCTAGGTACACATAACCTCTTACCAAACCAAAGGGTACCATTGTCATCCAGACTGAAACCTGGTGCTTTGCCAATCACGATATTCTCGACAATCTCTTTCAGTTTTTCATCCTCCAACTGACCCTTGTGTATCTCCTGTTCCAGGGTAGGTTCCAAAACTGACTCCATAGCATCAACAACAAAACCCAAGTTTAGATACGCTAACTGAGCACACAACTCTTTAGACTGTATTTCCAGGTGTACCTCATTGGCATAACTCTTCCTACTGAGGGCGTCTGCCACAACATTCGCCTTTCCAGGGTGATAGTGGACTTCCAAGTCATAGTCCTTGATCAATTCCAACCAACGGCGTTGCCTCAAGTTCAGATCTGACTGGGTGAAAATGTACTTCAAACTCTTGTGATCCGTGTAAATATCACTCTTGTGACCGACCAAGTAGTGTCTCCAGATCTTCAGTGCATGTACCACAGCTGCTAACTCCAAGTCATGTGTAGGATAATTCAACTCGTGCTTCCTTAACTGCCTTGATGCATAAGCAACCACTCTGCCTTCTTGCATAAGCACACAACCAAGACCCAAGCGAGATGCATCACAATATATGGAGAAGCTCTTGTTCAGGTCTGGCAAAATCAACACTGGCACTATGATTAACCGTTTCTTTAACTCTTCAAAGTTAGTTTGACACTTCTCAGACCATACAAACTTAGCATTCTTCTCTAGCAAAGCCGTCATTGGTTTAGCAAGCTTGGAGAAACCTTCAATGAATCTCCGGTAGTAACCAGCCAATCCAAGGAAACTACGAATCTCAGTCACACTAGTACGTGGGTTCCAATTCAACACATCTGCCACCTTACTCGGATCCACTGCTATTCCACCATTGGATATAACATGACCTAGGAACGACACTTCTTTCAACCAAAACTCACACTTGCTCCTTTTAGCATATAACTGGTGTTCTCTGAGCTTCTGCAAGACCAACCTGAGATGTTCTGCATGTTCTTCCTCATTCTTGGAGTAGACTAGAATGTCATCAATGAACACTACCACAAACTTGTCAAGAAACTCCATGAACACCTTATTCATCAAGTACATGAAGTAGGCAGATGCATTGGTTAGCCCAAACGACATCACAGTGTACTCATATAACCCATATCTTATGGTAAATGCAGTCTTAGGTATGTCAGAGGCACGGATCTTCAACTGATGATATCCCGATCGAAGATCTATCTTGGAGAACACACAAGCTCCCTTCAACTGGTCAAACAGGTCATCAATCCTTGGTAGAGGGTACTTATTCTTGATAGTTACCTCATTAAGCGAACGGTAATCCACACGCATCCGTTGTGTACCATCCTTCTTGTCAACAAAGATCACCGGAGCTCCCCAAGGTGAAGAGCTAGGACGTATGAAACCCTTTTCTTGTAATTCCTGCAACTGTTTCTTAAGTTCTTCTAACTCATTAACCCCCATCCTATATGGACGCTTAGCAATAGGTGTAGTACCAGGCAAAAGCTCAATAAGAAATTCAATGTCTCGGTCGGGTGGCATACCTGGCAAGTCATCGGGGAAAACATCGGGGAACTCATCAACAACTGATTCATGTTCACGATCATCACCATCTAGCTGATTCACAGTAGCTGTCTGAGGAGCCTTCAAAACAACTTCCACACTGATTTGATCCCCTTTAGGTGAAGTCAGAACAACAACCTTCTCTTGGCACTGAATCACTGCTTTGTATCGTTTCATCCAATCCATTCCCAGAATGAGATCAATACCAGTTGTCCTTAGCAGAATGGGTTCAACCTCAAAGGCTACCCCCCTTAGGAGCACACTAGCTGAAGGGCTATAGTACTTTGCAGTCAAAGTCCCTCCCGGTGTGCTTACTATTATGGGTGTTTTCATGGTACGTAAAGAAATATCATGCACTCTAATGAAAGTTTCAGAAATGAAAGAATGCGAAGCTCCAGAATCAAAAAGTACAGTAGCGGGGATAGAGTTGATACTGAACGTATCCATCATAACTTCAGGAGTCTCCTGTGCAGTATCCGCTGACACGTGGTTCACCCTTCCAGTGTTGGGTGGAGGCTGTTGCCTTGCCCTTTGCGGGTTGCTCTGGTTCTGGGGCGTCTGTTGGTTCTGCTTGTCGGGACAGTTGTAGGACATGTGCCCCTCCTTGTTGCAACAGAAACACCTGTTGGGAGTGTTGGGAGCACTGTTCTTCATTGGAGTAGCATTGGGGTTCCCCTGACATGGCGCCTGTGGCACAATCTACTGCTGGTTCTGTGGACGTTGCGGGAACTGACTGCGCTGCGGGGTCTGACCACGGTTCCACTGATTGTTCGGACCCTGGTACCTCTGCTGGAAGTTCTGTGGGGGGTTGGGACGCTGGCGGGTGTTGCTTCCTGATGCTGGTCCCTGAAGCCTCCTCTTCTTGACTTCCATCTCCTTGCGCTTGTTGTCAATAACAATAGCGCGGTTCACAAGGGCTTGATAGTTGGGGTAGAGATTGGACATGAGTTGCAACTGCAAACCATCATAGAGACCCTTCAGAAAGTGGCGCTGCTTGTCAGCGTCGTTGGCAACCTCATGAGGAGCATATCGAGACAACTGTGCAAATTTGTCCCGATACTCCGCCACAGTCATAGATCCTTGTCTCAGAGCTCTGAACTTCTCCTGCTTGAGCTCCACTATGCCTTCATGAATATGGTAAGACCTGAAACTATCTGTAAACTCCTACCAAGATACCTCTGGTGCGTTGTTGGGACGTCCATACATGTATGAGTCCCACCAATCTTGGGCAGCACCCTGCAGCTGACCAGATGCGTATAGCACCATCTCACGCTCATTGCATTGAGCGATATTCAGCTGCTTCTCCACAGCTCCCAACTAGTCGTCCACCTCCAGTGGTTCAGAAGCATGGGTGAACACCGGAGGGCGGCCCTTCATAAACTCTCCACGCTTGTCCCGTGGCTGGACAGGTGGTGGTGGTACAGGTGGATTCTGGAGGTGTTGCATCATTGTCTGCATCAGCTGTGTTTGCACTATCATGAACTGCTCCATGGTCGGGGGTACTGGTGGTGGTGGCGGTGGTGGTACTAGTGGTGCACCCCTACCACAGCCTCTGCCTCTACCACCTCTTGCGGCCATCTGTCATCCAAAACACATATCTCACCTTTAGATTAATTGTTCATTGAAATACATGACTGAGCATAACTTTCTAAAATCTGAACCTTACAAGCGGTACTGTGAAATTTATATGGTTGGAAAGCTTATGTAATTGCCTACAACTTTCGTAATTCTCACTTTTTCAGATTCAGATGCGAAATTAGGTGAAAACAGCAATTTATCAAAACTATTTCTGAGTTCCAGACTGCGCAGAAACCTCAACTTGTAACTGTCATATCTGCCAAACCAGAATAGGTATGAATGTAATTCAAGATGCATTGGAAAGGTACTGAAGTCTAGTTGTTTCCATATAAATTTCATGTCATTGGATGAACCATCTTTGAGATACAACCGAAAGATTACTGACTGCTCCAGAAAGACAGCAAGATAGAAAACAGGATAACCCACCCGCTAGCACTTTTATTCATATCAAACCTATATGTCTTTAACTAAGGAACTTGTGGACTGGCCCACAATGTTCCAGCACTCATAACAAAACTCCAAATCACTCATAATCATAATAACAAACCATATAATGAAACCAAGTTCACAAGACACGACAAGACTCGACTCAACTCTCGCTGCTAGCGTTTATTACATCGGGGTGGTACTCATCCTATGGAAGGAAAACTGGGGAAGCTTCTGATGGAACATGGGAATCTTCAGGCGTCCTCTGAGCTCATCATTCTCTGCACGAGCTCTCTTGAGTAGCTTGCGCTGGCCACCAAGCTCATCGGTCAGCACCTCGACCTGCTGCATCAGCTCATGAGCAAAGTCGATCATCACCTTGGTGACGTCATCATATCCATCCTTCGCCTCGAACATGGACCATCCCTCACGGGTCTCAAAGGGAAGGTGCCGGTACTTGTCCTCCATCATGTGGTTGCGACGATGAGCACGGAGATCAAAGAAGGCCATGCGACCTGCATCCTCCATGCACTCCATCATGCTGGCACGACTGATCTTGGGCTCATAGACGGCCTCCACTTGCCACGATTGTGTGGCGTCTTTCTGGATGCAGATGTAGAGGGTACACTTCCAAAAGGAGGTGTCCTGGAAGTGCTTGTTCTCGTAGCACATTTACTTCACATCGAACTTCTAGTCAGAGTAGTGGTTCTCCAATGTCCACTTCAACAATCCATGGTAGTAGTCCCCATCGTCTCCCTCCTTGAAGTGGAAGTGCTTGGTCCATCCCAAGCATTCTTCACCAGCTTTGGAACCACCAAAAGGAGTCTTGGAGCGGCTGTTCTCATCAGAGGGAGTCCTGGAGCGACTGTCTCCTGAGCTCTCTTCTTGGACTTCTTCTTCTTCATCCTCGCGGGGCTCCATTAGCACGTACTTTGGTGGGGGACGAGTGGACTTGCGAGCAGTCTGCTTGTTGCGAGCCATCTATAGAAAAGCAAAGATGAGAACTAAGTTAGAATCAAGATAATATAATTTTGAGATGAGTAATAGTTTTAACAAATAATAACAAGGTATAAAAGCATAAAAAGAGCATTCCTAAGAACCAATTCTAACTAGGTCTGCATCCTACAGTCAACACGGCTCTGATACCAATCTGTCACACCCAGTTTTAAAGACAAAACATGATGCAATACTCTTATGTGTGCCCAGAGATCAGTCACACACATAAGCCGACAAATTATCAAAATTGTATCATCACAAGTGTTTATTACATAGGAAACAAGTATTTAAATAATGTTTATTACATAACAACGGAAATATAAGATAACTCTCGCGAAGCTCCATAGCACAGGGACGTCAACTGGTTGACCCCAAACCTAGTAGTCCTCTGGATACTCCTCATAACTCTGATAATCTGGTACCCATCCGGGATTTTTATCCAAGTATTGAAAAGAAAGAAAACAAGCGTAAGTACTTTCGTACTCAACAAGCATATATGGGGTTCATGAGGCTCAAAAAGTATGACACGGGTTTACTGCGATAAGCATTTTTAATTTGTAACGAAACGTTATAGGTGGTAGATCAAAGTTATGCTTAAGCCCCCAAATTAAGTTGCATGATCAAATTAACAAATGAACAAGTAACATAATATCATGATAAAGTGATTCATAAAAGTAAACAACAAGTAACCAAAGAATCTTTGAGTTTTCCGGGCCGCTTGTGTCCGTGAGCACGGCTGATATACCAGTTTTTAACAGTCTGCAGAGGTTGTACACTTTACCCATGAGTCGTGTTTGCCCAAATACCCCGGGATCATGACTCACTTAACAGTACCGAGGTGAGCGGGCAGGGTACACTATGAAGTCTTTCAAAGGGGCTCGCTGATATACCACAGACAGTACGGATCCACGGGCAAGGGGTATACGGGAGCCCCGGGATGGTACACACACGCAGCGGTCCCCACTCCAGCCACAACCCGCAACCGCTCGGCAATGGCAACTTTCGTGAACTGCCGCATGCGAGAAAGTGACCCTAATACTGAACTAAAGCCAGAGCCATATAGCCCTCATGGTTGCACTGTATGTCCCAGCTTTTGCTGACAGATAGGGTCCTAAATCCATGTTGCTAAAAAGTCAAGTTTTACTTCATCATTTCATGTGGTCATTAATCAAGATTAAAATAGCACGCCTTGTTAAGGAGGAGCACTAGCAATAACTACCCATATGCAAAGGTAACCCATAGGATTTCAAGGTTCAAAGTAATCAAATCTAGGTAAACCCTTTGGTAACAATTTTTAGACACATGCATATGATTTTATTGAAAACATCATGAATAGGACATCAAGGAAAATCCCATATAATACTTGCCTTGCTCAAAGGGCTCCTGCTGATCCTTCTCAAAGAGAAACTCCTGGTCACCCACGTACTGCTCACCGTCTATACTCGATGACCACATCACATGCAATCATACAGAGGCATAACATGCAAACAAACAAAGGCTATAGATTAGAACAGTACACCAATCATAATAAAACAAAAGTAAAAGTTTATAAAACTGATCTACGTCTCACTACGATCACATAGACGTTCGAATCACGAAAAACGGAGCTATAACGAAGAAGATATGAATTAACCAAGTTTTATAGATTAAACTAAAGATTAAAAGAGATTAAGTGATTAACTGCTTTTAAAAGTTTTCTAACATGAAATATGAACTAACTAACACGTAGATTACGTCGATACGAATCTAACGCAATTTGAACGGATGAAATCGGAGTTAAAATGAGCATTTTAGAAGCATTTGAAAATGAGTGGCAAATCTGTAAATAGAGTTTTTCTTTTTATTTTCGCAATAAAACAAAACCGAATAGGAATACGTATTGCAGCAGAGAAGACGCAGTCTCGGATTACGCCAAAGGACGGCAGGTTGACACTTTAAAAACCGCGGGGTTCTTTCTACAAAACAGGCGGCCGAAGGGGTACGGGATGCCGTGATCCATCCGATTTAAAGCGGACGGCTGTGATTAGAACCGAGAGGGGCAGGGCGGCGCACGGCGGCCGGAGGCGAGACAGGCGGCGGCGCCATGGCCGGAGAGCGGCGGGGCAATGCAATCCAAGGCCTCGGAGCACCATTCTCTACACGGATTGGACCGGGAGATCGAGGAGAAGATGGCGAACACGCTAGGGCACTCGGTTGAACCGATTACGCGCGGGGGCGAGGTGTCCGCGCGGCGCGGCGGCTCTGCATCGACGGGATGTGCGGAGTAGTGCAACAGAGAGGTCGGGGAGGGAGAGCGAGGTCCCGGGGGCATTGCTTACCTCACCGTGAGGCTCGGGGGGCAGTTGGTTGGCGCAAAGAAGCTCGGCAGGGACGGTCCGTCTGCGGCGGCGCGGGGCTAGGGCTGCGGCGGCGCTGGGTGGCTCTGCGGAGCTCCGAGGTGACGAGGTGAGGGCGGTAGGATGCGGACTTCAGCTTTTATAGCACGGAGGTGCTCCACGGAGAAGGAAAGGCAAGGATTCAACGAGAATCCGAGCGCGGCCAGGAAGGAAGGCGGCGGTGCGCAGGGAAGGAAAGAGAGGGGAGGAGAAAGAAGAAAAGGGGGCTGGGGCGGGCGGCGATCAGCTCAATTAGCCACGGGCTACGTCGGCATAGGGAAGGGAGATCGATCCCGAGTCCAAACGCGCTCGGTCGGCAAGGAAGGTGTCGGGCGCAGAAAGGAAAGGGAGGGAAAGAAAGAAGGAAGGGAGAGAGATGGAACTGATAGGTGGGGTCCACTGTCAGCACACAGAGAGAGAGAGGGAGAGGGGGAGAGCTGGGCTCGTCCGCGCGTGAGGGGGAGGTGGGCCGGCCTACTGGGGTCTGGCCCAAACCGAGAGGGAGGGGGAAAGGACTGGGCCGAGAGAAGCCTGCGGGCCAGATAGGGTTAAGGAGAGAGAGAAAAGAGAAATTGCTTTTCTTTTTGTTTTTCTGAAATTCCAAACCCATTTTCAAATGCACTTTTGAATTCAATTTTGAATTTTGCAAATTCCAAACAATACAAAGCACTATGCATCAGCATGAATGCAACAATCATGTTCCTACTTGTGATAATTTTATTTTATGAAATCTTTAATTAATTTCCCTATGTTATAATGGTCACCAAAAATGCATTTATCCATTTGTTATTCTATATAAAAACACATGCAAGTTTTTGGGTGTTACAGTAGCTTATGACTTATAATTAGAATGACATAGGGGTTAGTCTTTAATCTTCTATTCTTGTCAATGCTAGTGCTATCGGTGGGAATGCTCTATGATAATCCTGGAGATATCTTTATCATTTACCTTTATTGTCTTTAATATTAGATTAATTCTCTGTTATGAGTAATGATCTAGTGGAACTCTTATCACATGTGTGTGTAAGATATAGTTGTGGTTACCTTTATACCTCCTAGGTTGTTTCTAGTGGTAAAGTATAAATAACAATACCTAGAACAGTCTTGGGTGAAATGCTACAATGTGTGTATTTTATCTGTGCGCTTGCCAATAACCTTTATTATATATCTTTGGAGTAATTGTCATGATTATAAATACTTCCATGTCTCTAGTGTCATGTTAGGGATGACAACTTAACTTAAGTGATGCTAGCAGATGTTATCCTACATTTCTAGCTCCATTGTCGAGGACTTCTGTTCTTAGTAATGTCGTTAGGAATGCCAACAAGCATTTCTAGTGCCGTTGTCAGGGAAGGCAATGAGGTAGCTTGGATAGAAAAATTGAATATCGAGGAATAAGTTTTACACCGTGATATTAGAGATACACTATTAATCTTTTCTTAAACAGGCTCACCCTAGCTTTTTTTATTTTCATATTTAATGTAGGGTGATGTATGACAGTTTTGAACTTCTAACAAACTATGTTGAGAATCCCGAAGCTTTATTCAGAAAGACTAGAGCCAAGCTCAACAACATTCCAACTACTTTTTTAGAAGTCGACCAATTAAGAAGAAGCTTAACACCCAATTTTGAAGCCATTGTTGACAAGGCTATCCCTAAGTTCTCCGCTCCAACTACTACCAACATCAGTACTGGTCCAACAGTCAATGTGGGGGATAATGGATTTGAGCTCAAGCCAGCTTTGATCAACATGGTGCAAGCTAGTCGGTTTTGTGAAAAGCCTAATGAAGATTGTTGACGGTCGTTAGCGTCAACTTTTAATGCAATTATAAATATGAGAAATGGATCAATCATATATAAAATAGAGAAGTATAGGGTTTTATTTAAAAATTTCCTTGAGTTTTGGTATTCTATTATTTTCTAGGAACTATTCCAAAAAAGAGCAATAAAGGGAATCAAATCAGAATAGATATCAAATAAATCTCGCGGAGATATAGCTGCCAAACAACTCATGGAGGACTCCACAGACACCGGAGCGAAGTAGGGCCCGAGACCCTTCCATGTGGGCCCGGGTGGCACCCCCCTAGGCCCACTGCCTGCCTTCTTCTCGAAGCTTCCTCCACCGCCTTTGAGGAGTCATCTCGGCCCTAAACTAAGTCGGTTTGATTCAACGGTTGTCGTGCATCCCACCGGACTATAAATAGAGGGCAGACCTCCCCCCCAGAGATCATCTTAGTTCATTTGGAGATCCATTCAGTTTAAGTCATAGGAGATCTAGTCATCTAGAGCTACAAACCCTAGTTCATCTAGAGCTTTTCTAGTTCATATCATAGCTTAGTTTGATCGAGAGTAGAGGAAGTCAAGATACGTTAATCGATCTTGGACTCCTAATGTTGTCAAGAGATTGAAGTCTGGTACAGTTCTTATTCTCTTCCCTCTTTTAGTATTGATCTGCAGTTGTATGATATTTATAGGCAACACTATTCTTCATTAATATGTTCTTGTTTCCTTTGTTCATTGTTTGCGTTAATATGTATAGTATAGTTAGTTTTCTATTGAGTTCATGCACATGTTCATATAACACTTGTCTTCTCGATCGTGTGGCGAGTGGTAGGTAGTATGTAGGTGTGGTGCTTAAATACATTGCTTATCTACGGATTCCCCCATCTGTGATGGGTCCTGGGTGGATCGTGGACGTGATAGGTCCATTGAGGCCTTTGTAGGCCTCCCCCCGTGCAGTGGTTTAGTGGGGAGGAATTTTCAGGTTGAGGATATCTTGTTATATTAGAGGTTTCTGAACTCAACTCATCCTATTCATGGCCCCATTGTGGTTGGGAACATTGGTAGTATTACTTAACAATGATTGCGAGATGTACTTGCACTAACTAGCGTAGCTTTGACGGTAGCTAGAATACTTAGGAGTTATTCCTTTATTACTTGTATTGGACGGCGCTTGTGTAGTGACTAGAATGCTCTAGAAACTTTACCCTTATTATTATTATTATTATTATTATGATTGGTCTATTTACCCTTATTATATATATTTATCATGTGACTTACCCATGTTTAATAGTAGAGATCATTGATGGTTAAATCCCTTCATTCATTTTATATTTTTGTTATCAATACTATAGATTATCAGTTTTACTAGACCTTCTGAGTGGTAGAATATAAATGACAACTTGGTAATACTGTTGGTATTTCTTATGACTATTGGATAAATCCGCAAGCGCACAAATTATACCATTGTAGCACTTCACCTAGGAGTACTCCAAGGTATCATAATTTATATTTTCCCAAGGGAAAGCTGGGCTAGAAATGATAATAAGAGAGAGATCCTAGAGAGCACCTCAACTTAGTACCAACTAGTATAGGGGGGTAAACGATATATGTGATAGGAAGGGTTGATGAATGAATAAGCGAAGGTAAATGATAACTTAGAGATAACTAGATAGTATAGCTAGGTGGGAGGACAACGAGAGAGTATAGGGACTCCTATGTAATTCACTCTACTTCAATATACTTAGCCAATTAATTAGTCTAAACACTATAGTTTGTCTCCTCAATACAAGTATGCTAGGCGAGGGGATAGATCAGTAGGAGGACAAAACTCCTACCGGACCGCGCCCTCTGTTTACGAGGGCCTTACCTTTTAAGAACTTGCCTAAGAACACGTGGTGGAATACAAAGACTAGACAAGGATGTCACTCTCTTACTAGCTACCACAAACAATCTGTGCAACAAGCGGTAACCAAGGATAAGATAATGTATAAGCACCACACTTACACACAACTTACTACTTTGACTACGATCTATAATCAAAGCATCTTATGATAGGCAATGATCGCATATGGGAAAGGCCACAAGGATCACATGCTATTGATGTAAAGGCTAGTAATAAGTAAAAGCATATAACAAGACTATAACAAGTATAGTAATGATCAAAGTAAATACTAAGTATAGTAGAGGAAAAGTAATATATTGAATAAGGTAAAGTCTTACAAAGAAGGAAAGATACAAGAGATATACCATACTTTCTAGAAGACAACTCCAGAAATCCCGAGCGCAGCTCGACTCAACTCTAACTCCCACTCTAGACTAACTACTAGAACAATCTAAGGAATAGAGCTTGTAGGCTTCTTCACAATGTATGAAGAGGGGGGGTATGAGCCTCTATTTATAGTGGGAGGTGGAGTAGGGGCTACTCTATCGCCATGTTATTGATCCAGGAGGCTTCAATCCTCCACCCTTGGATCCACTGCCTCTAAACCGACTTAGAGTGGATGGTTGTGATCTTCAACATGTGTTTATTGTGCACGGAGTCACCAGGCGTAGCACCGACCTAGGGGGAGGTCGGCCGACCCCCCCTATAGCTTGTGGGCCATGCCTTGGTCTTCTAGAAGGTGCCCCACTGGTCAGGGACCAAGTGGGGGGTTGGAGGGCCACTTGGGAGGTCGGTCGACCCCCTCCTGGGGTCTCTGGCCCACCTTGGCCTTCCAGGTGCTGGTCCCACTTGTCATGTGTGTTGGTTGTTTGTTCTGAGATAAGTGTCACATTGATGTCCTTGATGTGGGCCCATGGATCCATGTGAGTTGTAGTGGACCATTGGGAGAAAGACATAGTGATCCAAGGGTTGAGATCCTCTCTGGAGTGCTTCTCCTGGATCATGGCCAGGGGGAGAGCTGGTGGGCCCTATAGGAGGTCGGCCGACCCCCTATGTGGGTCCCACTAGCTCTCCTTTGTTCCATTTCTCTAATCCTGCAATCAAATACTAATGGACATGTGGAACTTGTTATTTTATAAAGAATGCTCATGATGTGATTGTTTTATCCTTGATCCTGAGGTTGTTGGCAAAATTTTAGTTATGTTAAAGTGAACCATTCTTGGTGCCAACAAATACTCTAGGTAAAATGTTACAATGGTATATTAATTTGTCCACTTACAGAATCATTTGTTCTTTATAATTTCATATATATATATATATATCATTATTTATTTCTGCCTAGCCATGCATAACATATAATATTTCATAAGTACCATAAAATATTACTAACTCTATAATTAGGGATGACAACCTAGTTCTATGCTTTGGAGTATAAGGTAAAAGATAAGTGGCTAGTTGTTAAAGGCAAGTTAATTACATAGCATTCATTTTTTGGCGCCATTGCTAAGAACTATGTTCTTGGTGATGTCGTTAAGAAATGTCAACAAATATGCAAGTGCTCATCTCCAACACTTTTTGGAAATTTGCGGTACTTTCACCATCAAGGGACTTTTCATAGATTCCATATTACTCCGTCTTTTCCCATTCTCACTCTTGGGAAAGACAAAGCAATGGTTCTATGCCAACAAAGATAAAAACACTACATGGGAAACTTGCTCCACAACTTTCCTAGCAAAATTCTTTCCAGTGGGCAAGACGAGTGCCCTACATGCAAAAATTTCAAGCTTTCAGTAGCAGTACGATGAATCTATCCTAGAGAAATGGGAACGCCTTCAAGATTACATATCAGAATGCTCTCACCATGGGATAGAAAATTGGCTACTCATGCAGACATTCTATCATGGGCTCACTACCCGTACCCGTGAGAACATGGATGCAGCTGCTAAAGGATTGTTCTTATCACTCACTATGTGTGATCCAACCACTCTTGTGGAGAAAATAGCTTCCAACCAGGGATGGAACAAAGAATGCTCTCAGCCATACAAGAGACGAGGAGGAATGCATCAAGTCAAAGAAGTAGACATGATGTCTGCCAAGATGGGCCTGCTCATGAAGAAGATTGATGATTAAGATAATGAGAAGAAACAATTCATGCACATCCATGATTCTCGCATGACCTGTGAAGAGTATGGAGGCATTGGACACTCAAGGAGTAGCTGCCCCGAGATCCAAGAAGATGTGAACTCCATCAACAATAACAAGAACAACAACAACAACAACTATCGTCCTTAACAAAATCAAGGATGGCATCAACAGCAAAGGCCCAATTACCCAGGTAACTACTCAGGTAACTACCAAGGTAATAATTTAAATCAACCACCCTTGAGAGAAATGATTTCTAATCAAAATAAAGTTATTGAGAACATGTCTAGAAAAATTACTTCCAATGATAAAATTCTAGAAATCATTAATAATAGAATGTATAGCTTTACTTCTGCGATAAAGAGTCAACAAAGCTTTAATAAAATGATAGAATCACAAATATCTTAGTTAGCAGTATCAGTTCCTGTTACTGAAAAGGTAAGATTCCGGGGAATCCAGAAGAATTAGAAACTGTGAATCTTGTAGACATTTACAATGTAGGACACTTCTTCACTACGCCATCAAGAGCATGGAATGATAACACCCTACCAATGAAGAAAGGAGATCTAGGGAGTCATGTCATCCCAATCTTCATTGGAGAGTACATTTTTTAAGAAATTGTTTGTGACCTTGGAGCTAGTGTCAACATCATGCCAAAGGTCATTTATGTGAAAATTCATGGTGAACCATTGTTGTACACAACTATGTGTCTGCAACTTGTAGCTAAGATGCTTTGCTACCCCAAGGGAATTCTTGAAGATATATGCATTCGAGTTGGACACTCGTATGTACCGGTAGACATTGTGGTTGAGAAACAGATCCAGATGAGAGATCACCCATTATCTTCGAATGCCCATTCCTAAGCATAGCTAAAGCCATCATCTACGCGTATAGCGCCAAGATCTGTTTCACAATCAAGGATAAGAAGGAGAAGTTCAGTTTGAAGAAGCGGACTCTCAAAGCTCCCGTTAATCCTCAAACAACGGAGATATAAGTGCTGCTACAAGAAAGAAGAACATCAACAATAGAAGTAGGAAGAATAAAGCTCAGCAACCAAGAGAAGACTTAGTGAGGATGGTCAAAACTGTTAACTCAAGGTATGACCAACTCTTTCCATCACCTTACCTCGCTAAGCTGGATGATCCAGGAGTACCTACCATTGATTGCAAGATCAAGGAAAGTATATTCTACAAGATATTCTGCAATATTGGATCAAGCGTCAACATAATGTCCAAGGTAACATATCAACATTTATATGGCAATAGACCCCTATACTAGACATATGTACAGCTGTAGCTAGCAGACCAATCATTCCAATTTATAGAGGGAATAGCAAAAGACGACTTGGTCAACATCACAGATCACTATGTTCCTACTGACTTCATGGTTCTAGATATGAGAGATGAAGAAGAAGTCCACCTCATTCTAAGAAGACATTTCCTGAACATCACTACTGCAATCATCTACATGAAATCAGGACTCTGCATGATGTATATTCACGGGTCACGGTTGTGCTTTGTTCTTTGCCGGGCTTAGTGATTGTCACTTGAATATATATACATAAATATAATTTGACCATAATTTCTATATGTATTGCCCACACTAATTAGCGTACATTATGGCTTATAATTAGAATGACATAGGGGTTAGTCTTTAATCATCTATCCTTGTCAATGCTAGTGCTATAGGTGGGATTGCTCTGAGAAAATCCTAGACATATCTTTATCATTTACGTTTATTAACGTTATTATTAGATTGATTCTCTGTTATGAGTAATGATCTAGTGGAACTCTTATCACGTGTGTGTAATTTATAGATGTTGTTACCTTTATACCTCCTAGATCTTTCCTAGTGGTGAAGTATAAATAACGATACCTAGAACATTCCTAGGTGAACGACAACGAGTGTATTATATTTGTGCGCTTGTGGATAACCTTTATTATATATCTTTGGAGTAAGTATCATGATTATAAATACTTCCATGTCTCAAGTGTCATGTTAGGGATGACAACTTAACTTAAGTGATGCTAGTAGATATGAGCCTACATTTCTAGCACCATTGTCGAAGACTTCTGTTCTTGGTAATATCGTTAGGAATGCCAACAACTATTAGTTGTAATTGCAATAATCAATGTATAGTTTAGATGTAATTAGGAATACCATAGGATTATCTCTTGATGTTCTACTTGTAATGCCAATGCTATAGAAAGAAATGCTCTAAATATTTATTGTTGATCATTATTTCTTATACGTCACTGTTTATCATGTGACTTACTCTTGTTATGAATAAATTAGTGGAACTTAGTTTAACTCATCCATCATAGGTAAAATTCTTATCATATTTAGTAAATGTCCTTCTCTTATGTAAAAAATATAAATTCGACACTGGATTTACTCCTGGTAAAATGATGTAATGGTATTGTATTTGTGCGCTTGCATATGTTTTTTTCTTATTTTAAAGTTAAATGACATACTTAGAAATACCAGAAAACACTTCTATCATTATTGCTAAGGATGACAATCTAGTTTTAAGATAATGTAAGGAGTGATAACAATATTTTTTGTGTTGTTGTTGGTAATGGTTACTAAATCTATTTTTTGTAGCGATGATAAAAATGCTGATAAAAATGGCAACAGACAGTCCAATTAATACCCATAATAGAAAATGATATAGCTTTTCATCGTGAGTGTCCTAAGTACTTAATACAACCAGATAAAATCTTACGAGCCAAAATATAATAGAGATCACAGAAAAATGAGGACCTATAGGAGAACCATTAAAGCGTTATACTAGACCATCACGCGATGACCGATGAGGTAGGTTTCAAAGATTTTGATGAAATACAAAAACAAACATCCGATGCCACTACTATAGAACAAACATTTGGCCGATTTGCAAAACTGGTAATAGTCTTGGCGAAATTTGCGTCCGGGACAAAACAGGCCTAAGGTCTCTATCCAACGGCTCTGGTGTTAGTCTGTTGCCGGAGGAACCTTTAGTCCCTACCAATTGGGACTAAAGGCCAAACCTTAGTTCTGGTTCTGGATACTTTAGTTGCGGTTTGTGGTCATAACCGGGACTAAAGGATGACCTTTAGTCCGAGTTGTTAATATGAACTGGGGTTAAACCTTTGCTCCCTTTTTAAACAACTTTCTTCCTCCCCAAACCCGAGAGTGTGTTAATTAGCTCTAGCACAGATTCAAAGGGTCTGTTTGAATCCTAGTGCTAAATTTTAGCACTGCACTTTTAGCTCTACTTTTAGCACTAAAGATTAAAACAGGTGTGCTAAAACAGTGCTAAAAGTGTCCAAAGACTACAAGATGTGCTAAAAATTTAGCACCAAATGAGACCCTAAATTTTAGCACTAAAGTTTAGCACATGGCAAATGGATTCAAATACCCCTAAGGAATCTAAAATGACCTACCCTAACCTCCACCATTGCTTGAGATATTGAGTTTTCTTATCAAATAATTAACTAAGTGTAGCCGCACTTTTATTATAAAAAAAATAGATTGATTACAATTTAATAATGTCAATATAGTTTTCATTGCTTACAATCTAATGCAATCTAATACTTTTATTTTACAATCTAATAATTTATTATGAGATAATTTCTTTGTATACATACTATGTCTACCCTAACCTCCACTATTTTTCTTATCAAATAATTTCTTTGTATACTTAATATGCATGATGAATTGATGATATATATGTTTACTTGAGCTCTCTATAAACAAATTACTTAATATTTATCTCTCTATAGCTCTCTAGCTCTCTATACCACTTTTTTATTTGAAATCATTTTGTTATACAAAACTGTGTTTGAATTTTAAAATTTTGAATTCAATTTTTATAAACTTCCCCATATGGAAAAACTTTGTAAACAAAAAGTATAGATCTCAAAAAGTTATGAAACTTTGTAGTTGACAACTTTTTGATTTGAATTTGTTTAGCGCCTTAAATATTTCTTATACACTCAATGAAAAAATGGGCGGGGAATGAAACAACCGGGAGGCAACATTTTCTAGAGCGCGCCAAAAACATTTTAGTCCGAGTCTTCTATTCCAGCCAGGACTAAAATCTAACCTTTAGTCTCGGTTGATAATACCAACCGCGAATAAAGATCAACCTTTAGTCTTGGATCGAATTACCAACCGGGACTAAAACTAAATGTACTGGGCGAGTATATAATTGTGCGCGGGACTCTCATGTTCTTCTTCCCCAACCCGTCGTCTTCGTCCTCCGCCGATCCGCCTCCTCGATGCGCTGCCACCTCCTCCTTTGCGCCACCGCCTCGACGCGCCACATCCTGTCCGCGCAACCGCCTCGACCGCGGAGACGCGCCACCGCCTCTCCGTGCCACCTCCGAATGTGCCACCGCCCCTTGTCCACGCAACCGCCGAGACACACCACCGCCGAGACGCGCCACCGTCGAGGCACCACCACCTCTCCAAGCCGCCGCCGCAACGAGGTCGTCATGTTCATATATGCTATGAAATTCAATCTCATATATGTCATTTAATATATGCTATGAAATGTAATCTTAGAATATGTTATTTAATACATGCTATGAAATTCATCTCATATATGTCATTAATTATGAAATATAATCTTAGAATATGTTATTTAATATGACTATGCTATGAAAATTCAATCTCATATATGTCAATTAATATATGCTATGAAATGTAATCTTAGAATATGTTATTTAATACATGCTATGAAATTTAATCTCATATATGTCATTTAATATATGCTATGAAATGTAATGTTAGAACATGTTATTTAATATATATGCTATGAAATGTAATTTTATAATATGTTATTTAATATATACATATGCTATGAAATGTAATCTTAGACACTACTAGAAAAACCCCCTTTAGCTACGTTGTATTTGTAACGTCATTAAAAACGTATCTACGTTGGCACGTAAAGACGTTATTTGGCACGATTTCAATAATGTATCTAAGTGTCACGATATTTAACATGCTTTCAACGTCAAGAGATATCTAGACACATTTTTTAACACGCTTTTCAAATCGTATTTAATTGACACGAAATTAGTCATGCTTTCAACCGTCAATAACATCTACACACGTTGTAAAGCGTATCTCAAAATCGTTGATAGGCACCTAGAAATGCTTTTTGACATGCAACTAAAAATGTATAAAGTTGACACATAATTAGACATGCTTTCAACCGTGAGTAGCATGAAGACACGTTGTAACGCGTCTCAGATAATCGTCCTTATATGCGTAGAGATGTTTTTATATGTGAAACTGTAATATCTCTAGTTGACATGAAATTAGATACACTTTAACCATTACTAGCTAGTAAAGACGTTTTTTATGCGAAACTAAAACGTGTGGAAAAAATAAAAAAATAGTTGGAAAAATAACAATAACAAATAATAAATATAGTAGGAATAAAATGCCAAAGTCAAGACTCAAACCAAGCACTTGAGTCCTAAGACCAACGTGCTTTACCATTATGCCAATAGCTTAGTTGAGTTGAATGGGGATAATTTTTTTATTTGTTCATTATATTTGTGGCTTTTCCATAATAGCCCGACAAGATTCATAGGAGTCGTTTAAGAAAAAGATAAGAGGCGGAACAAAGTAGATGGTCCATAATAGCATACTTGGATTCAAATTTCATCATTTAGCATGTTTAGATTCTTCAAATTCTATCATAAAGGTTCGATATTGCTACTAAAGTAACACAATATGAATATGACTGAAGTGCATAGAAGATGACACTAGAAAGCTACTAAATGAAGTTCCTGCTGCTATAAGAACTAAGAGTTTTGGACATACAACCTAACGAAAGCTAGCAGTTGTTGAACGCTCTTGCAACCTGAAAAGTGTGAAAACAGAGTCGGGTTGTAGAGCTGCTACTTATATATACTACTGCTGCTCATTGGCCAACACAAGCAAGCCACCGAAGCTAATATTAAAGCTGAAATAATTAGGCACGCATTACCAATTATCTGAAATTCAACACCGAATTGTCACCACCATTAACTTATAACCAGAAAGCATCAAAGCAAGGAACAATTAAATAAGACATGTTACAGGTCTTATGGATCACGCTATTTAATCAAATAGTGTAATTTGTGCACCAAACAATAGTAACCCAACAAATTGACCTAAAGTAACACATATTAGTTTATTCTCATTTAGAACAACAAAAAACCCAGAATATTGATCTATAACATCAGATGACTAGAAAAAACAAGCCATAATATCTAACTTAGGTCATCTTCTGAGAGTTGTATGTCCATATCAAAATTATTTCGTGGGCTAACTCTCACCACAGTGTTCCATGGTTCAACTTTTGGGTGCTGGACATAAAACACTTGTTGTACTTGTGACGAAAATACAAAAGGATCATCCTCTAGTTTATCGCCAGTTTGTATTTTCCTTGAAAAAATGACATGACTATATCCAAATTCATCTTGTCGCAACCCAGCTTTATGATGAACATCATACCATTCACATTTGAAAAACACTACCTTGTAGTTTGCATATGACAATTCAACTATATCTGTTAATCTGCCATAATAATTTATCTCATCATCAGCAATGTTGACCACACCGCTGTTTTGTGTCAACCTTGCAGCCTCATGACTCAAAGTGTGGAACCTAAAACCATTAATAATGTAACCACTATATGTCACACCACATCTATTCGGCTTTGCAGCCAAAGCTCGAATCTTTGTTGTGATGCTTGTTCCATCATCCAAGATAACTTGTACATAACAAATAAAACCTTATGTACATTGCTTCTATTTTATGCAATACCAAATTTCTGCAGCAGTTTAGATGTACAAACCTTTTGCTCCAACCAGTCATGAAAGTGCTGATCCATCAATTTCTGAATGCATGAAGGTGTCAGATTAGTTGAGGTACCCAATTTTCTTTTCTCCTCATCCAAAAATTCTCTACAACAACAGCATTAATTAGTGTCATGTCATAAAGTCATATTGCAAATTATTAGCACAGTTCAGGCCATGCAAATTAGTAGCACAGTTCATATATATTGGCAAAGTCAAGTTTAGTTCATATATTGGCAAGTTCAAGTTAAGTTCATATATTGGCAACTTCAGTTCATATACATGGCAAACCAACTGATGGTACACTTTTTTTTGGAAAATAACTTCAAAGCAATCCTAAAAGCCCATATCCTCTCAGACTAGTCAGCTATACAAATAATATTGGAAAAAATCCTACACTGTAATAGTCAACCCAAATTATAAACGCACCTGCAGAAATCTTCAAGTTCATCACAATGCCGCAGCACGTATCGATGAGCTTGAACAAGACGCTTCTTATCAAGTTTGACACGTACGTTTTCCAATAGGTTCACCAGCAGTATCAAACAAGTACATATCTGCTATTTCATCAGATGGTCCAGGATTTCTGGATGGCCTTGTAAAACGAGTAGTTCCTTCTATAAAGCTAGAACAAAAGGTCAAGCACTCGTTCATGCGATATTCTTCAGCAATTGATCCTTCTGGGTGAACTCTGTTCTTCACAAGTGTTTTTACCTTCACAAAATATCTAAACAGAATAGTTGACACATGTAAGTTAAACCCAAAAAGGTAATGATCATAGCGCAAATATAATTAAAGTTGATTGCATATATACCTCTCCATAGGGTACGTCCACCGATACTGAACTAGACCACCCAGTTTAACTTCTTCTACCAAGCGCACCACCAAATGCACACTTACAGTAAAAAATGATGGCAGGAAAATTTTCTCCATATCACAAAGAGTCAGCACAATAGTCTCTTGAGGCTACTCCAGCTCAGCCACATCTATGACCTTGGAGCAAAACTTCTTGAAAAAGTTAGATAACTGAACAACTATTTTCATGACATCCTTGCTAGGGTAACAGATTGCAGCGCCACTAGAAGAATGTCATATAGTAAAACATGATTGTCATGACTCTTTAGCCCACTCAATGTACAATCTTTGATGTTGACACACCTAGATATGTTTTATGCATACCCATATGGGGTCCTAAGGTTTTGAATAACTGAGCAAAGAATTTCTTTTTGATCTTTAGACATGGTAAAAGGTGCATCAGGAACTATTTGCTTTCCTTCATCATCTACAATAGGATGAAGATCTGCTCGAATTCCAAGGTCAACTAAATCTAGTCGTGCATTAAGGTCATCCTTTGTTTTATGACAACAAAGGGTTGACAGATGAGGGATGCATAAGGCAGTGTGCAACAGCAAGAGTTGAGGCAGGGCGACACCCGCAAGGAGGAAGAAGGATCATGCTACGATCCTTCAACCTTACCATAAGCGCCTTCGGATACACTAGTGTGTAGAGGCTCATCCTAGAGACCAACAGTGAACTCTTAAAGCTTTTGGAAGCCGAAACGATCCACAGATCAAGGATTGTACTGATCATCAGGGAAACTTGAGATCTTAGCATGCATTTTTCATTTCGTCCATGTCATGAAGATAATCATGTTTTCTTAGCACTAGCATCATCATTATAGAAATGATACGAGCATAATGGTTTTCTTCACCACTATCGTCATGAACCATTGAATCAAAAATTTGTGGTTATGAACCAACATATTAGAAAAAATGAATAAATATAATATCATAAAAATAAACATAAATAATTTATATAAAGTTGGTTTCAAGTATTCTTTACCTATACTTGTGATGCATATTATACAAACAATTTAAAATTTGTTTCACTCTTTTTCAAAATGTTTTAAACACTTTTAGAAAAAAATAATATAATTAAGTTCATAAAAACAATATGCCGGAAAATGAATATTTTCTCCTGCAGCGGGAAAAATTGCCGCCCCAACCAGGCTCTCGCGCGTGATTAGCGTCAAAATCGCATCCCTTAACCGCCCCACCTCGCATAACCTCCCGACTTCCTAATCCTAATTCATCTGGCCATCGGTGAGGTGCTGGGGTGCTGCGCCGCCTAACGCCTCCTGCTGCGTGGGAGGGTGATCCATGACATCGCTAGGACCTATGGCGCGGCCGTCGATCCACCATCCACGGTCTGCGCAAGGTACACTGCCATCCATGATCTTCCTGCTCCCGCTAGTGTCGGACGCCATCGGATCCCCCGCCACTGCCCGCCCTCCTTCCGCCGGCGCCGCCCGCTCGTGCTCGCCAAAATAGATTTGACCCAATTAGTAGCGGGAACCCCCACTCGGCCACCACTAGATGCCACGCTGACCCTATTAAGTGTTTTCATTTTGAATGGTAATCTGAATCAACCTCTATTGTTATCATCGTGATGGTGTGCATAGGTTTAGAAGATTAGTTCTGTGTTTAACTAGGCTGTGATACAGGACTTAAATGATGTAGATGATTTTTCGCATAATAGAGAAATAGACAGAGTAAATTTCATTCAGTAAGTAGCATTTCTGCAAACCTTGTTAATTGCTAGGTGTTTTGTTGCTCGTGTGATTTTTTATGAGCATTGTTATGCCTTTTTTATAAATTATTATTTGCTTTTGCTAACTATTCCCTTTCCTCTTAGTTCTCCAGGTCGACGTGTTGCAGGAGATCATTCTTATCTGCTCTTCAGAACACAAGTGATTAGTGAGTACCATCTATATCCACCGTCATTCTTTAAGATTTTTCCCCTTGTTGTATGTACATATTCAGTAGGTCCTTTGATTAAGATAATGGCCACATTATCTATTTTTGGATGCAAACGATGTGGTGCGCCCATACATTCAAGATAATATCTATGTTGTATTCTTTTTTGGTTCATTGCCTCATAGCATGCGTGCCTCATAGAGTCATAGTTACTTGCCTCATAGACTGTGCCTCATAATTATTTATAGACTGTGTCTCGTAGTTTCAAAAATTAATTTATACAACCTGATTTGTTTCAATATTACACATGCCCAAATTTTTCATCATCACTAGTGTGGAAGGAGTATTTCTACAGTTCACTTGGTTGTCGATACTACTTGAATGAAAAGTACTACTGTTTATTCAATTCTTATAGAGTATGACAACCATTAAATGTCTAGCCAAGAATTGTTCTTTGTAAATTTCTCAAACATATAACAGAGTGAATTTCAGTCAGTAGCTAGCATTGCTAATGCACCCTATTTTAATTTGCACTCCATTTATAAAAACTTATTGATTTCTAGGTGCTTCCCTGTCCATGTGATTTGCTACTACAACCTGCAATATCTGCCTATTTTAGAAGACCGTATTGAACCTGTACATAGTCCAATATACATTTGCCTATTTTTTATGAGAATTGCAGTATGTTTGTTTCATCCTTGAAATTTGTTGAATGAAATTCATAAATTTCTTACCTCTTAACTGACAACGCAACTAACATGTTTATCTTATATTTTCTTGATCTCCCATATATAAGCAGAATCAATCATGACAAGAGGACTTAGAAGATTGAGGAATTTGAACATTGATGGACATGGTGCAGAAAATGTCCAGGAGGACCGCGAAAATGTAGAAGATGAGGAGGAGCGCGAAAATGTACAAGATGATGAGAACAATGAAAGTTTGCAGTCTCCTCCTGATATTGATGGCTTATTAGGCCGCCTACCACACCAACCTCGAAGTCCAATTAAGATAATATGTAAGTTTCAGTTTTTATGCTTGTATATATTAAAAAATGTGAAATCTTACATTTTGCATATATGCATGGCCAAATGGAGAGGTGAGACATATTATGGGGGAATTCACACTTACAAATTTGCTAGCATTACAAGGAGGAAAGGTAATTGTAGGGACAGATGAAAACGGTGTCCCAAATGAAAGGTCAGCCTCAATTCTTGGGCAACACCTTGGCCATGTAGCAGAAAGCCCAACCTTAGCTCCTTTAGACATCCCAAGATTTGACAATCACAAGTTTGATTCACACAAGGAACAAATAATCAAGGATGTTGAGGTAATTTTCTTAATTATCAGTGCAAGAAAGTACCTCTATGTTTCATCTAAGTAGTAACATTTACCTTCCTCTCTACAGCTAAAGTTTTCCTTCCCAAGGCCAATGATACATCTTACTAGGGACTGGATCCTAAGGACAGTTAATAATAGGTGGAGAGCCTATAAATCTAAGCTGAAGAAGCGATACTTCAATCGTGATGAGAGAACTCTAGAAGAAATCATAAGAGAGAAGCCACTAACGACTAATGAACATCAATGGAGATCTCTTGTTGGAATTTGGTGTCAAGAACAACATAAGGTGTCATCTATATATTTACTCAATGTTTACATCAATTTTTAATCAGGGAATGTAACGTTGCTTGATCGTTGCCTGTCTTTACAGAAATTATGTGCCACGAACTCTCGTTGTGCCAAAGAACAGAAGACTGCACACACAACTGGGAGAAACAGCCATGTTAGACTTAAAAAGGAGATGGTGATAAATATTCACCTGCTGCTATGTTACATTTTACTAACATCTACTGTTTATTCAAATGACACCAAAATAACTCAATCTTGTGCAGGAAACTACAAATAAAAGAAAGGTGCATAGGATAGAACTATGGGAGGCAACTCATAAAAAAAAGAATGTCAGATACACTACTGAAAAAGTGGACACACTGATGGTACGTACATCTTCTTGAAAAAGTGAATTATGCTTGATCTATATATTAATTTACAATCCTATAACTTTCCTATATACTAATTTGAGTAGGCTGCATCTTATGAGGAATTAAAAAAAAGGAGAGGGAACAACGATGATAATCGTCTTTCATCTAGAGATTACAATGAAGTGTTCAATGATTTTGTTGCCAAGGATTTGAAAGCACGGGGGTACTATGATGATAAGTACTGGAGTCAAGTACAAGTTTCTCAAGGTTTACCTTTTGTTACTCAAACTCAGGAAGAAAGAATGTACCAAGAGAAAGTAGATTCAATGGAAAATAAGATGGAATGCATGAGTGATTTCTTGAAGTACATGGTGAAATTTATGTCAAAAAGGTATCCAAAAGATGATCTTGTAAAGGAAATGGGAGCAGCTTTACAAGAAGACGTATGATTACATTGAACCATGCACTCCTCTTTCACTCTCTCTATCTCTATCTTTGTCTCTCTCTGAAATAAGAGCTAATTTTTTCAACCTTGTGTTGGTTCATATTTTTAGGCAGCTGATAGTTCTGACCATGACTATAGTAATGATGACATCCCTGAAGACTAAGATGCTGATGTGAACTCTCCAGCAAATGAGGTGCAGGATACCTAATTAAACTTTAAATATGATTAGCTTACTATAATAGTATTTAAGTTCTTGTTAATGGCTTGTAGAACTTGGTTCAACCTGAGTAGCAACAACAATCTGTACGTTCAATTCCTAGAAGAACTGAAGTCCATACATCAACATCACGTGAGCAAACAACTTCAAAGGTATGTTACAAAGGCCTACTCCATTTGTATCAGATTGCTTGTACATACTCTGAAGTAGCTTGAAGGGATCATAGATATCTTGTAGTTTTCTTTGTGACCTCATGTTCTAGTGCAATGACAACATTTGTATCAGATTTCTTGAACTCTGATGTAGCTTGGAGGGATCATAGATATCTTGTAGTTTTCATTGTGGCCTCATGTTCTAAAGAGCTGACACAAATTTACTTGTAGGAGACACAACCTGATGGCAATGTAGTCACAAATTCATCACGTGATCCCATGATGCACAACATGGTATGTACATATTGTTCCAGCTAGAGTTTCAGGTCTGCACCACCGTTCAGGCCTATATGTGTTGATTATTATGGGAAAATTTTTGAACTATAGAGATGCATTTAAACTGGGACAGAGGGAGTAAGAATTTTCATGTGAAATAAATCTGCTGATAGCGTTGTTGTTCTTATACCTTTATCACAGTATATCCAGTTTCTTTTATTCAGCCTTTCTACCTTTATCATAGATGGATACAGATTGCTTTCATCAGGTATAGCATTCGACTAACTGATTGCTAGCTTCATTAGTTTTATTAGTGCTACCAGCTCTGTAGGTTTAGTAAATCAGTTTCATCTTTTACCTTTCTTGTTAGAAACTCTCTAATCTTTATATTTTTCTTTTTCCATATTAACTAAGCTAAACTATGCCTGGAGGAGGCACAACCTGATGGCAATGTAGTCACATATTTGTCATGTGATCCCATATTGCAGAACATGGTATGTCCAAGCTGATAATGTAATATTATTTCATTGATATATAGTGGCTGAAACTGATTAAGTGAATTGTTTTGAATCATGTCTATTATAGAAAACTCGAAGAGTTAAAGCTTCTAGCATGAGCATACTGGAATCAGTATGTGGTTTTATTTACCTAATTTCTTTTGAAATCATGTTAGTTATCACTTCGAAGATCACATATTAATGTTTTGTAATTTGTAGAGACAAGAGGAAGTCTATCTTATTTCACTGATATATAAACAAAGGCAGAGTTGTCGCCAAAGGGAAGTTAGTGACTACTACTGATAGCCAAAGAGAGATTTTGGGAGCAAAGCTTGGACTAGAATATTGTGGGGTTTATGTTCAAAGACTTGAAAATGTTGAACGTGGAAATATTGGAGATGAGTACGTACCTAGACCATTTGATCAGATTCGTACATTAATTGATGTTGTTGGTTGTGTTATTGCTTGGCCAATTACACATGTAAGTTTGATTTTTTTCATTTAAAATAATACATGTGTCTGTGTCATCTTCAGAATGAGTTATATTCATCTAACACATGCTCTATTATAGGTAAACAAAGCTAGAAGGTCATCTCGTACCCGCAACAAGGTGGTACCTGCCACACGTGGACAAAGCTAGATGGAAGCAAAGTACAATTTACAAAGTGAACAGTATAGGCTTTAGTCGTTTAAAAAATATTAAGTAATATTTGTGTGATATTGGCATGTTTTTCTATGCTTCTTTGTGAACACCGTTATCTGTTGAGTAATATGTACATGTTGGCTATTGAGTTAGATTCTTCATATTGTCAAGGCTGAATGCAATATATTCATGGTTTACTTCTTGATATAAATCATATTCAAGATTCTACATTCATCTTCAAGCACTATATTTATATATAAAAAAAGAAAACAAATAGTATTTGTTGTTGGGACGTATTAAAGCGTTACAATATAACGTGTGTAATCAACTACACATAACATATTGATGTATGAACAAAATCGTTTCAACAGGTATTAATACACATTATGACATTACTATAAATGAATTGCTATGTGTAGACACACAATAAAGATGTGACTACAAACGTATCACTATATGTAGACACACAATTAAGACGTGACTACCAATGTATCATTATGTGTAGACACGCACTGAGGATGTAAGTACAGACGTATCGCTATGTGTAGACACGAAATAAAGATGTGACTACAGTGTTGTTTCTACTTTTGTTAACACTTTTTAGGTGTTACTATAAAATGTGTCATCTGCCACATCACCTGTCCACGTCAGCTGCCACGTCACCTCTCCACGTCACCTGCCACGTCACCTACTACATCGTCTCTATACTCCTTAATGCATAATATTGCGTTACTACTAAACGTTACTATAATACTGGACACGAATTGTGAATGTATGTACAATATTGTCTCTACATTTTTTCACACGCTTTGAACCGTTATTATACGACGTAACAAAACTAGTAGACACGTGTTATATACACATCTATAAAAGTGTATCAATGTGTTTAGACATGCATGTCACGTGTCTATGAAATGTCTATTCATCTAATATGCACGTTTACAAAAATCGTTTCTACGGAGCCTGACATGGTCCATACGAAGACGTTTATAACACGTTTTCATAAAACATGCCGACATTTCTATAGAGAAGAATTAAAGCGTGTCTACTGTCAAAAAAACGTAGCTACAGGGGGGTTTCTAGTAGTGAGAATATGTCATTTAATATATAGATGGTTGGACGTCGAAATCCCCCACCAACGGAAGTCATTGGTTGGAATGGTTATTGTACTTGGATGAGTTTTGATCCAATATTACTGGTAGTACCAGTGAATCATCCAATCATAGTAAGTTAACAATATATGTTTGATATGTAGTACGAAACTAAATCATGCATGTTAATTTACATGTCTTATATGTATTGTAGATAATTGATCCAATTGTTTGGCTTAAAGGAACACTCACCTATTTCAGGGTTCACAATATGAATGTTCAGGTTTATCATGTAGATAATGGTCCACTACTCCAATATCGTATTTCATTTTCAATTGTCGCTAGGATGGGTCGTGGTCGGGGTTGTGGTTGTGGTTTTGGTCGTGGTCGTGGCCGCGGTGGTGTTGGCGGTCGTAATGTGTTACAAATCTTAGAGGTTGGAATAAAGGCACCCCAACGGGGTGTTGCTATTAAGTATGTTGTCATGGCATGTGCAACTACGCTATCAAGAAATGAGATCACACTTTCGACTCTGTCCTCAGTGAAGATTCAAGCTATAAATCAGAACATGTCTCATGATCTTCGGGGTTTCTGTGCACGAATGGCTCAGAACTCACAAATGGTAAGTCTAAGTCATACTCATAGCAGCTTATATCTAGATTTGTTGTTGTATATTGTCAATATTGCTCTCATAATTAACCCTATTTTCTGTCAATACTTATAGGTAGAGGAGTATGACATGACCTACGCAGGGTATAGTTTGGAAGTCATTATTAACGAAGCAATGGATTGATTGGGTTATAACTGGAAACATGTTGATGAAGAGCTAACACTAACTACTCAAGGATTTCAGACAAAGTTGGTTGCGACTAAGAAGGGTGACCCACCAACTAGTCAAGCACCGTTAACCGTTCTTAGTACACCATGTGCTCGTAATTGTGAAGCAACGGAGAGTGCACTATTTAATACGTTGTTCTTCCTCGATGAGATTTTTGGTTACAAGATCGGTGACCTACACTTCACCGAATTGATATTGATGAATCATTGAACTATTGTACAATAAGATTGCCACTTCACTGAATTTCTATTGAATGCTAGCCTTGTATATATCTATATAGTTCTGTACTAGAATTTTGTTTGATACATATAGCAGCGAAGAATACGTATTTGAAAACATAATGTAAACCCTAAAACCAAAACCAATAATGTAATGAAATGAAAACAAAATAGAAAAAAAACCACCTTTAGTCCCGGTTGATGATACCAACCAGGACTAAAAGGGGCTTGCTGTGATGTATTCTGGCGCACCTTTTAGTCCCAGTTGGCATTCCTAACTTGGACTAAATTAAAGGTCCTTCAGGCCCCTGACCAATTACATGTTGTTTAGTAGTGTGCAGAGGAGCCACATGCTGGCGTGTCGAAGGAATATTTGTTGTTGACGCCGCTCAAACTCACATTATCTGTAGTTATATTAATATTAAAGAACTAAAATTTCTTTCTTATTTCTTTTTGTCCACCTTCTCCAGCTATCGGTCTATTTTACTTGGCCGTCAGATTTATTTCCATGACCCTTTAATGGTAATTAGTGTGTTTCTATTTTTTTTTCTACCAATCATGTTTCTGTTTTTTTCAATCATAATAGTTAAACAAATAATAATTATAAAATTATCGATATTTTATCCCTTTACCTTGTTCTAAGAACAAAAAAAAAACTACCGCTAGGTTGTTAATTAATGTAAGGGATTAAAAATAGAAGAACTTCTTTTTTGTGAATCATAGAATAATATGAACACTCATACATGTCACTACACTCGTCCCTTACCTAGATTGACTGCTGGTCCAACTAATCAAACTGTTAATAAAATCTTGATCAGTTTATTGCCTAATCCATTTTAAGATAAATGTATATCTGCAAACCTCATTGAGGGCTATCATGCATGTGGAAAATTAGGAGATATCACACGTTATAATCATCAGCAGACGAATAAATCCTAGATCTACAACTATAAATAATTATAGATTTTTATGGGTTCTCAAAGAAAGTCATGTAATTAACTCAAATATTTAGTTGTATCATAGAAACACATGATTAGTATGGAACTTTAAGTTATGATATATAGTTCTAAATATTTCTATATGTTTTGCATCAGTAGGAGAAAAAATATCACAGTTGTATTATAATTCGATATATGCTTAATTAAGAGGACATTGTCATATACTATTACCAACATTAACTTATTATTTTATGGATTTTATGGTGAACATAAAATAGATTATATATTTTAATTTTTACAGAAAGCATAAAAAATGTAAATAGACGTATACTATTCTCATTGTTGTTCCCATGAACTTTTTGATAGTTTTTTCCTGGTTACAAAGCATAGACATGTTGGCTATAGTCAAGACATACTTCTGATGTACTTACAAAATTAATTTGGTATTTTAGAGGTATTTTATATTTTCTATGAACTTGCTAAAAGTTAATAAAGAAATTTGGTTTAGGACAAAACTAATATCTCTAACAATTTGAAACAGAGGGGTCGTGGTTTCTAATCAAGTAGATTCTGGGATCGTTCTTGGCATCAGACTACTTGAATCAAAATTTCTTTCACTGAAAATAACATAAGTTCATCTCCTTTTTCTGATCCTTTTGCGTTCTACAAAGTGTCAACCCTTGAGAAACTGCCGGCGCACACACGCTTGTCATTTTAGCATCTTTGGGGTTCACTGACTTCAGTGCGCCAACAATGTCCCAGTTTCATGGATCACACCCTTGGCGTCTCCGCATCTCATGGGCACTAGCGCTAGCTAGATAGCACTATGAATGCTAACAATATATACCTCTATAAGCACCGAACACTATAAAATACCAACATAATGGATGTTCACACACCATCACAATATAAGCAGCAGCTAGCAGCAAGACCCATAGTGACAGCGAGAGTTTCACAATATATCCACCAAAAGCTCACGTCCGTCCACCAAAAAGATGGCGCAGCTGGTTTCTGCTAGCAGCACCCTGCTGGCTACTGCAACGCTCCTCCTGATCCTCTCTGCAGCTGGTGCAGCCACGTCCACACCTCATGCTGAGGCGGCCACGGCGGGCGCAGCCTGCCATAACGACATCGTGGCGCTGCGAACTACCTGCTACAACTACGTCCAGGAGGGTGGTCGGACGCTGACGCCATCGTCCAATT
Organism: Microstegium vimineum; assembly: GCA_022036555.1. Lineage (NCBI taxonomy): Eukaryota > Viridiplantae > Streptophyta > Magnoliopsida > Poales > Poaceae > Microstegium > Microstegium vimineum. Next base: position 17,797,890 of record CM039124.1, on the reverse strand, counting down.
GCTGCGCAACCTTGATCGGCCTCACCAACGTTCCATGCGTGTGCGACTACCTAGGCTCCGACATAGACATAGACCTGGACAAAGTGTTTTATGTCTGCAGGAGCTGTGGAGTCGCCATCCCCAGGGGATGTGAAGGTGAGTAGCTTAGCTTTTCTTGGGTCTGTCGGTGGCATGTATGGTTCTTTTTTTTTTTTGAATAGATGAAGCATCTCCAAGAGTTTCCAAAATAAAATGACAATCTAGGATTTTTAACAAGATTAAAAAAAATACATTTCGAACAACTCCTAACCTTATATCCTAATCTTTTGGCACAAACTGCAATTTATTTACAGCTCCAAATAGGGGCCTTCACGTCAGTGTCAGTATGCTGTAGTTACATGTGGCATTTACCATCGTCAGATAATCTCAAATAGCTAGTTATTATGGAATATAATATATCCTACAACTTAACAGCTACCACGTACTAGGATGTAAAATAAAATGTTTAACTTATTAGGAACATTGAAAACTGATGGTAGTTTCCTTCTTGCAGATTTAAAGCAGGTCTGACACAGATGACCGGCTTCATGGAGAAGTTGGCTAACATAAGCGGCAGTTAGCTACTGATGTGCTCAGATTAATAATGAATGAATAAAGTTGGCCAACATTTAACTGCACGATGTTAGAGAACTATATGGATGTTCATCTATAGATATATAGAACTGCAATTTGTCACATAATATGGTTCTGTGTCAATGGTCAATGCTGTTGATAATAACCTATGGTTCATGAGACAAACCAAACTGTTTCAAAAAGTCTTAGTTCGAGTTCTTCTCCGGTTCACCAGCAAAAATGCTTACAGAAAGCACTACAAATACACAGTGAAATACTAATTAAAAACACTCTCCCTCAGCAAAGTAAATTCATAGGAGAAAACTCAGTGAACTTTATGAAATAGGATGGCACGTTAATTTCATAGTGCACAAATTGCCTAAATCCTTAACACTGAGTTTAATAACATATTCCCAGGTTCACCCGTTACAAACCATCTATGTCAAGGCGAATTGAAGATGACAGTGGCTACATCAGTTCTCATCGCTGAAGCTACAGCAATGTCACTTGCTGCATTTATCACTGACAAACTAAATTTACAGCAAGTAAATTTCTTAGCTGACAATCGACATTCTTACTAGACAGGCCTTTCTACAAACTCAGCGGCCTTTGTTAAATAATATGACAATTTCTAGATTAATACCAGAATAAAAATCATGACAGATTGATTAACTAGAATAAGCATGTACTGTATACTAACATGATTAAACCACATATCACATAACATGTTCAAGTTAACTAGCATAGACATAGCTTGTCTACTAGATAGATTGGACAGTATGAACGACAATATTAGATCACGAGGTTTATAGCTGCTAGTTTGTAGGAGTAGTAGATTGTGGTAAAGATGGCGAAGATGTGGGTGTAGATGGAGTGACGTTCAGGTTGTTGAAGACGATGTTGATGTCGTCGATGTCGATCAGCGGCGGCGGAAGACTTCGGTTCAGCTGACGACGAATACGTCGGGACGTAGTGTCGCCTGACTTGGACGGAAGACGACTCGTCGTAAAGATTGGGAGCAGTCGCGCGAAGAGCGCTTCCCAAAAACCTTATTCGCCTTCTCCTGTTGCAGGATCACGAAGACGAGGGTTCCGGAGACCTGCTCGCCCGGTCGCCGGTGCACGCCGACGATCGGACTGTAGTGGCTACGGTGGCGCAACAGCGAGAAGAGGTAGAAACTCTAGCTCTTAATTTATGATCATATTGGCGTGACCAATAGTCTGGTTATATAGTCCGGTCCAACCAATACCTCCACTTCCACAAGCAATGTGGTACTAAATAGTTTTCACATCTCCTCTTGCTTTCATGAATGGGCCTTTGAGATTTATTAGGAATTTTTGAATTTGTTATTAGGCCAAGCCCATATAAATTCCAACAATCCTCCACCAGATCTCAAATACCTAGTTAGAGATTTGCCTGTTCTCGCTCCTATTTGATATACCAGTGTGTCGGCAGAGACTGTGATGTTGAACTTCCACCTAGAACCTCAAGTTACACTCATCCACAACTTGAATAATGGACTACGCCTTGAATTGTAAGTTTTGTGCGAATGAGTTTTACCCATAGCCAAACTAGTACCTGACCACCAATAGCCTTACTCCGTGGGTTGAGCATATACTATAAATGTATTGCTATGTGTAGACACACAATAAAGATGTGACTACAAACGTATCACTATATGTAGACACACAATAAAGATGTGACTACCAATGTATCTTTATGTGTAGACACGCACTGAGGATGTGAGTACAAACGTATTGCTATGTGTAGACACGAAATAAAGATGTGAATACAGTGTTGTTTCTACTTTTGTTAACACATTTTAGGTGTTACTATAAAACGTGTCATTTGCCACGTCACCTCTCCACGTCACTTGCCACGTCACCTACTACATCGTCTCTATACTCCTTAATGCATAATATTGCGTTACTACTAAACGTTACTATAATAGTGGACACGAATTGTGAATATATGTACAATATTGTCTCTACATTTTTTCACACGTTTTGAACCGTTATTATACGACGTAACAAAACTAGTAGACACGTTATTATATACACATCTATAAAAGTGTATCAATGTGTTTAGACATGCATGTCACGTGTCTATGAAATGTCTATTCATCTAATATGCACGTTTACAAAAATCGTTTCTACGGAGCCTGACATGGTCCATACGAAGACGTTTATAACACGTTTTCATAAAACATGCCTACATTTCTATAGAGAAGAATTAAAGTGTGTCTACTGTAAAAAACGTGGCTACAGGGGGGTTTCTAGTAGTGAGATTATGCCATTTAATATATAGATGGTTGGACGTCGAAATCTCCCACCAACGGAAGTCATTGGTTGGAATGGTTATTGTACTTGGATGAGTTTCGATCCAATATTACTGGTAGTACCGGTGAATCATCCGATCATAGTAAGTTAACAATATATGTTTGATATGTAGTACGAAACTAAATCATGCATGTTAATTTACATGTCTTATATGTATTGTACATAATTGATCCAATTGTTTGGCTTAAAGGAACACTCGCCTATTTCGGGGTTCACAATATGAATGTTCAGGTTTATCATGTAGATAATGGTCCACTACTCCAATGTCGTATTTCATTTTCAATTGTCGCTAGGATGGGTCGTGGTCGGGGTTGTGGTTGTGGTTTTGGTCGTGGTCGTGGCCGCGGTGGTGTTGGCGGTCGTAATGTGTTACAAATCTTAGAGGTTGGAATAAAGGCACCCCAACGGGGTGTTGCTATTAAGTATGTTGTCATGGCATGTGCAACTACGCTATCAAGAAATGAGATCACACTTTCGACTCTGTCCTCAGTGAAGATTCAAGCTATAAATCAGAACATGTCTCATGATCTTCGGGGTTTCTGTGCACGAATGGCTCAGAACTCACAAATGGTAAGTCTAAGTCATACTCATAGCAGCTTATATCTAGATTTGTTGTTGTATATTGTCAATATTGCTCTCATAATTAACCCTATTTTCTGTCAATACTTATAGGTAGAGGAGTATGACATGACCTACGCAGGGTATAGTTTGGAAGTCATTATTAACGAAGCAATGAATTGATTGGGTTATAACTGGAAACATGTTGATGAAGAGCTAACACTAACTACTCAAGGATTTCAGACAAAGTTGGTTGCGACTAAGAAGGGTGACCCACTAACTAGTCAAGCACCGTTAACCGTTCTTAGTACACCATGTGCTCGTAATTGTGAAGCAACGAAGAGTGCACTATTTAATACGTTGTTCTTCCTCGATGAGATTTTTGGTTACAAGATCGGTGACCTACACTTCACTGAATTGATATTGATGAATCATTGAACTATTGTACAATAAGATTGCCACTTCACTGAATTTCTATTGAATGCTAGCCTTGTATATATGTATATAGTTCTGTACTAGAATTTTGTTTGATACATATAGCAGCGAAGAATACATATTTGAAAACATAATGTAAACCCTAAAACCAAAACCAATAATGTAATGAAATGAAAACAAAATAGAAAAAAAACCACCTTTAGTCCCGGTTGATGATACCAACCAGGACTAAAAGGGGCCTGCTGTGATGTATTCTGGCGCACCTTTTAGTCCCGGTTGGTATTCCTAACTTGTACTAAATTTACATGTTCTTTAGTAGTGTGCAGAGGAGCCACATGCAGGCGTGTCGAAGGAATATTTGTTGTTGACGCCGCTCAAACTCACATTATCTGTAGTTATATTAATATTAAAGAACTAAAATTTCTGTCTTATTTCTTTTTGTCCACCTTCATTAATAATGACCCAGATGTTGACGCAGATGTTGTATCTAAAGCAGTAAGTTCTGCTTCCATGGTTGACTTAGCCAAAATAGTGTGTTTACAAGACCTCTATGACATTGCGCCACCTCCAAGAGTAAAAACATACCCACTAGTGGCATAGATTTGATCAATATCAGAAATCCAGTTCGCATCACTATATCCCTCTAGCACAGCTGGGTGCCCAGAATAGTGAATCCCAAAACTCATTGTACTTTTAAGATAGAGCAAGACCCTTTCAAGTGCATTCCAATGATTATCACCCGGGTTGGACATGTACCTACTCAATTTGCACACAACAAAAGAGATATCTGGTCTGGTTGTGCTAGCTAGATACATGAGTGAACCGACAATTTGAGAATATCTCAACTGATCTTTAGCACTCTTTTTGTTCTTTCTTAGTGTCACACTAGGAACATAAGGTGTTGTAGAAGGCTTCCTATCCATAAAGCCAAATCGTCTTAAAACCATCTCAACATAGTGTGATTGCGACAAAGTAATCCCACTCTCTTCCTTAATCAGCTTAATATTTAGAATTACATCAGCTTCTCCTAGATCTTTCATGTCAAAACTCTTTCACAGAAAAGACTTGACTTCATTTATGACATCAATATTTGTTCCAAAGATTAAAATATCATCAACATATAAGCATAGAATAACAGATTGGCTCCCACCATGTCGATAGTACACACACCTATCATCCTCATTAATAGCAAAGCCCGCACAAGTTAAAGTAGTGTCAAACTTCTCATGCCATTGTTTAGGTGCTTGTTTCAAGCCATACAATGATTTCAATAACTTACACACCATTTGCTCTTCACCTTTTACCATAAACCCATCAGGTTGATCCATATAAATCTTCTCATCCAACTCTCCATTAAGAAAAGTTGTCTTCACATCCATTTGATGAACGAGAAGACCATATTGTAACAGCCCTGGTGTTTAAGCACTTAATTAAAACTTGATCATGATATCATATGCATTAAGCATCATTCACTTGATTGAGAACCTTGTTATGCATTGAACTAAAATGAGTTTACTTAGTTGTGTTTGATCATATGTGTGAATGTTGGTCATCTTTACAAATTCAAACTTTCAAATTCTAATCCAAACCCTAATTACTAAAGGGGGTGGATTAAACCCTAAACATGATTTTAAAAATCTATAAATAATTTTCATATGGTTGTTTAAGCAATGTGATAGAGCTCTGTTTGAATTGCATTTGCTGTGTTTACAGTTTTTCAAGTGTTATGCAAGTTTTTAAGGTAATTCAAAGGGGGAAAATCTTTTTAAAAAGGGTTTCAAATTCCAAAAATGCATTTTCATTTCTAGGCCGATTTTGAAAAAGTGCATATTGTCAAAAGTGTAGATCATGAAATTTTGGGCAACTTTGGTATTCAAACTTTTTCATGAAAACCCTTGGAAGCTTAGGAAATTTGCAAATCTATCTCAGGGGCAGTTCGGGCATTTCACCGAACACCTGCATGTTGACACAGTGAACTCAGCGCCGACACCTGGCCGACCACCTACCGAGCTCGCTATGCGACTCCTGGCCTCGACGCACGTCTTGTCGCGTGGGTGGTGTCACCACGACCCCGTTACCCTCTTCAAAACGGGACGCCGTCCACCCCTAGCCTCTCTTAACACGCTCGCGCCGTCATCCTCTCTGCTCCGCCGCGAGTTCGTTTCGCGTCGCTGAGCTCGCTGTGAGCGTTCCAACCACCGCCAAGCTTCCAATCAACTGCCTACGTCTTCGCCTTGATCTCGCGCATCATCTGGGTCGCTTGGTTGAAGCAGCCGAGCACTGGTTTGCCCGGCGCGGCTTCGTCTTCCTTGGCTCCGGCGAGAGCGCCGCCGCTCTGGTTTGTAGTCGACCGGGCTACATAGGATCCGCTTTGTTCGTTCTTCTCATGTTCTTTACTCCTTGTTCCTCGCTGACTCCGCCGCTCTTCTCCGGTTTGCAGATGGTGGACCGTAGCTTCGGGAAAATCGTCGTTGCCGCTCGGTTCATCTCCTTCGCCAGCACGGTCTTCATCGACTGGTCATTCTACTTCATCTCCGGCCGCGCTAGCAAGTGTTCCACAACCAGGATAAGCACCTCGAGCTATCCGCATGGTTGGTTTTACTTGAATCGAGTCATCGTGCTCTGTCCGCGAGCGCCGCCACGGTTCATGGCCGTCGCGAGCTCGCCAGTCGGTTGTTGTAGTTGATCGTTTTCGAGTCGGAGTCTTGCGCTAGCTTCGCCTAGCCGTCCTGAGTCTGGTCGCCGGGTTGGTTTTGCGAGCGCGTGCGTGTTTCGGCCGGCGCACGTCGCGCAGATCTCCATCGTCCGCCATGGCCGTTGGCGATGTCGTTTCGCTGGGGTTTTGCTTCGTTCTTCTTGCGGTCCGCGTTGATTGGGGGGCGCTAAGCATGTTGGGATTGTTAGTTGAGTCGTTTATGGCTTGTGCTCGCCGGCGTAGGAGCGACTGAGCTTGGGCCGCCGTGGATGTCGTCGACGAGGGTGTTCTAAGGGATAGAAAGGGCTCTATCGTACCTCGATGGGTTCGGGGTGACGCGTAGCGTCCAGCGTATGAGTTGTTTGATCCGCTTGGTAGTCGCCGACGATGCGCCGCTGTGTTTTCTGGGTCACTGACGCGCGGGACCCAGGCGTCAGTGAGAGCAGTGAAGGGTTTTCCTAATTTCCAGTTTTGCAGAGTAAAGCTTTTTGTTATTTTTGTATGTTTATTTCTGTAAAAATTTGTGTATGCTCCCTGTGATGTGTAGTTTTTAATAAAAATATAATATGTTCATGTTCAGTACATTTTTAATCCTGTAAAAATGCTCAAAGTAATTAAGAAATGGTTTTTCCATGAATTTTCATACTCTGTATGTTGATCCAAAAATTCAGGGTATTTTTGTGTAACCTTTATACACTTATATCTTGCTGTACAAAAAGTTTGGGAATTTTTGGATGAACTGTTATACATGGCTATTTGTTATTCAATTATAAAATGGTTAGAAACCCTAATGACTTTACGTTTTGAGTGATTTTATATTGATTGATGCAAATGGTCATTTGTCTGGTGACAACCACAGTTTGGACATGTATTTTAATATGTTGTTTGCTCAGTGCTTTTGGACATAATTATTAACTTAGGTAATCAAGTAATAAGAGGTTGATTAAATTGCTTTATACTCTAGTTTCAATTTCTTGCATGAAGGAAAGTTGTACTCAAGGTCGTAATCTGTTTTGTTCTTCTCTTAAGTACATGTTTGTGTGTTGCAAAACATCATGTCTATCATTTCAAGCATCATCTAACCATGTCATTATATTGTGTAGATTGTTTGTTGGTTGGGTTGGATAATCCCTCTTGTGAAGCGGATTTCTCTCTTGTTGAATCTGAGCCTGAGTTTGTGTATCCCTCCAACCAAGGCAAGCCCCGGTGCATGCAAACCCTACCTTGTATTTAAAAATCTTTTATTTAAATACACTTATGGTTTATATTATTTCATTGTATTACTTTATTAAATTCCTATTTGATGCATAGCCTTATCCTTGTGATAATTGAACCTTATACCTTGACACCTGACGGACTAATTAAGGATTGGATCATTTGTTTGGGATTAAGTCAGATGGACTATTAATCCTGGCAAGTGGGCCCTTTCTTAAAGGTTCTATCACAATTGGTATCAAAGCTCTCCTTATTACAGATCTTGCAGTTGTAAGTTTTTCAAAAATGATTTGGATCTTAAATTAAAATTTGATTTGAGGCCAAAAACTTCTTTAACTTATCTTTTCTCTTATTCAAATAATATGAGAGTAGTTCTTAGGAATATCAAGTTGATGGTATGAATATGGTTATATATTTATATGCCCTATAAATATGTTATGTAAATATTATCGTATTCGTAGGAACGTATCATGCATCATATCATACAACTTGGGATGGTTTTTAAAATTTTGTTCTTAATCAATTAAAATCTATCATGTTACTTAGTTGCCTCTTTAAAATCTTGTCTATAGGATAGCCAGGACTAAGTGCATGGCTCGCAAGTTCTCCGGACCGCGGGGCATCCCTCGCTACAGGTTGGCGTCACGTGGAGACGGTGGCGAGAGCAGCCAGCAGGGTGCTAGTCGCAGTTCTCGTCGCAAGGCGAAGATCGTGTACCTGAGGGCCGAGCTGGGCCGGATGAAGGCAAACAGGGATGAGTTTGCTGGCAGGACTAACACTCTGAAGGACAAGGTGGAGGAGATCGAGGCTGAGTTGTAGGAGTGTCAGGAGCAGCTGGCAGAGAAGGATGCACAACTGACATAGAAGGATGAGCAGCTGGCACATAAGGAGACTAAGGTGACTCATGCCGAGACTTTCATGTATCAAGTGATGGGAGAGAGGAATGAAGCCTGGGACCAAGAGCACCTTTTGTCTGACATGTACCTCAGCTTGGGGCACTATGCAGGCAACCTTGAGGTGTACAACAATGTGCATCATGAGGAAGTGCATCACCTCACCAACATACTAAACCCGGAGTATCAGCAGCAGGCCATGGCAGAGGACCATGGAGAGCTTGTTCAGGCAGACTTGTCCTTTGCAAACCAGTTCTTTGCACCTACTCCTGAGGCTCAGGGTAGAGTGGAGCCAGAGCCAGAGGTGATCGTTGAGGACGAGCCGGAGGTGGAGGTGGTGGTCCTTAGTGATGACGAGTAGATCATGGTTCCCCTAGTTGTCTAGTTCGGATGCAAGTAGTGGATCTTGTGTAATATAATCTACCTTTATCGCTTTCAGAACCCTTTAGTTTCTAGCACTTTTTATGATGGTCATGTAATATAAGTGTGAGCACTTTGGTACTTTTATGCTTGTGTTTCAATAAAAGTATGTTTGTGCAAACAGATGGCTGATCCTAACAATGCTGGGGCTCATGATGGGGCACTTCCTGATCCACCACCAGTACCTCTCACTTTGGCACAAACTTTGGCCGCGTTGATCAATGTTTCGGTGGATAATGCTCACCTCTTGCATGAGCTTTCTCAACATCACCAGCAAGGTGGTCATGGGAACTAGGGTCGCAATAATAATAATAATCAGGAGACGACTTATGTCGATTTCACAGACACGCATCCTCCTATTTTCACCAAGGCAGATGAGCCTTTGGAAGCTGATGATTGGCTCTGCACCATGGAGCAGAAGTTTGAGCTGATTAATTGCATAGAGGTGCAGAAGCCAGTCTTTGCAGCTCAGCAGCTTCGAGGCGCAGCTGGATCTTGGTGGTCGACCTTTTCTGCTATGCAGCTTGCAGGTCATCGTGCCACTTGGATGGAGTTTCGTAAGGCTTTTCGTGCACACTATATTTCTTGATGGTGTCATGGAGTCCAAGTTAGAAGAGTTCCTAACTCTCAAGCAAGGAGAATCCACGGTTATGCAGTATGTGAGCAAGGTCAACCATCTTTCACAGTATGTTGTGGAACATGTCAGTACTGATGCCAAGAAGAAGAGGTGGTTTCTCAGGGGCTTTCAACAAAGCTGCAGACCATGCTCAATCACAATCCTAATGCTACCTATCATGAGGTGGTAAGCATGGCTATCTTTGCTGAGAGTTCTCTACGCACTCATAGGGAGGCAAAGAAGAAGAAAGATGTTGTTGGGTCTTCTAGTGGTAATCAGAAGAGACAGAAAATTATCTACCACCCTCAGAACCATAATCGCTTTCAGTATCGTCCTCCTCAGCAGCAGTCTGGGCAGCAGTTCTCTGGGGGTTCTCAGTACCCTAGGCAGAATGTTGGCCCAAATAATCAAGTGGTTGCCAAGCAAACCAGTAATGCTTGTTTCAACTATGGAAAGGTGGGGCATTATTCCAATGTGTGTCCTCTTCCGAAACAGTATAATCAGAAGTTTGCTGGAAGTCAGCAGCAGCAGAAGCATGGTGGTAATGCGTGGAATCAGAAGAACAAGACTGAGCAGAGAACTGGGCAGGTGTTTCATGCCCAGAGTGAAGGGGTGCCAGAAGGAGAACCAGTCTTGCAGGGTATGTTTCCTATCAACGATCATCCTGCAGTTATTCTCTTTGATTCTGGTGAATCGCATTCCTTCATTGATAAGTCATTTGTGTTGAAGCATAGTATTCCTTTGTCTGAATTACAAATGGACTTTCGTGTGCAAACACCAGGTGGTCGTATCACAACTAGAGAAGTGGTTTATAAAGTATCTTTGAGTCTGGGTGGGCATATCTTTCCCACAAGCATGGTAGTGCTTCCAAACCAGGGTTTAGATGTGATCCTGGGGATGAATTGGTTGCAGTAGCACAAAGCTGTGATCGATGTTTTAAATAGAACTATCAAGGTAGATGTGCCATACAGTAAATCTCAACTTTTGATTCATCTTTCTGTGCCAAAAAGGGAAGTGGAAAAAGTCTGTGTTATAACTGCAGTAGGGATATATGATATTCCGGTAGTATGTGAGTTTCCAGATGTCTTTCCTGATGACTTACCTGGCTTACCTCCCAATAGAGATGTTGAGTTTTCTATAGAGTTAAAGCCTGAAACAGCACCTGTCTCTAGAAGGGCCTATCGAATGCCTCCCAAAGAGCTAGTAGAGTTGAAGACTCAGTTGAATGAGTTGCTCGATAAAGGTTTCATTCGACCTAGTTCATCGCCATGGGGTTGTCCTGTTATTTTTGTGAAGAAGAAGGATCATATTCTCCGCATGTGCGTTGACTATCGTCCCTTGAATGAGGTGACCATCAAGAACAAATATCCCTTGCCGCTATGGATGAAAACGGTACGGATATTTATTCGACCGTCCGTTCGACCGAATTCGTTTAGAGGAGTTTAGACCTGTCTGTATCCGAGTCCGAAGATTGACATCTGATACCATATTCGTATCCGAATACTAAAATCGGTATATTTATGATGTCGATATCTAATCGTATCCTATCTGATATTTCTGATACTATTCATATTCGAATCCGAATCCAAACACAAATATGAAAACAAATACAATATCAGCGATATCCGTTTGTATCTGATCCGTTTTCATCCTTACTTGCTGCGGATTGATCTTATTTTTGATCAACTCGCTGGAGCTATAATGTTCTCCAAGATTGACTTGCGATCGGTGTACCATCAGATCAAGATTCGACCCGAAGATATCCCCAAGACGGCGTTTACCACTAGATATGGGCTTTATGAATATCTGGTAATGTCGTTTGGTTTGACCAATGCGCCGGCATACTTTATGTACCTGATGAACTCAGTGTTCATGCCGGAGCTGGACAAGTTTGTTGTGGTCTTCATTGATGATATTCTCATTTATTCCAAGAATGAAGAAGAGCATGCTCGTCATCTCAGGGTTGTGTTAACTCGCTTGCAAGAGCATCAGCTTTATGCTAAGTTCAGCAAGTGTGAGTTTTGGCTGAAGGAAGTGCAATTCCTAGGACATGTCTTGTCCAATGGAGGAGTGGCAATTGATCCTAGTAAGGTGAAGGACATTCCGGATTGGAAGCCACCAACGACAGTCCACCAAGTTCGAAGTTTCCTCGGTATGGCTGGTTATTATCTTCGGTTTATTCCAGACTTTTCCCGAGTCTCGAAGCCCATTAACAGTCTACTGAAGAACTAGACCAAGTTCGTATGGTCTGATGAGTGCAAAGAAGCCTTTCATACTTTGAAGAAATTAATGACCACAACTCCCGTATTAGCTCAACCTAATATTGAGAAGCCCTTCGATATATATTGCGATGCGTCCGGTATCGGTATCGGTATCGGTATCGGGTGTGTCTTGATGCAAGAAGGAAGAGTCATTGCTTATGCTTCTAGGCAGTTGAAGAAGCACGAAGAGAACCATCCAACTCATGATCTTGAATTAGCGGAAGTTGTCCACTCTTTGAAGATTTGGCGACATTATCTTCTGGGTAATCTTTGCCATATCTATACCGATCATAAGAGTTTAAAGTATATATTCACCCAGTCGGAGTTGAATATGAGGAAAAGGCGATGGTTAGAGCTTATTAAAGATTATGATCTTGAAGTGCATTACCATCCAGGCAAAGAAAATGTTGTAGTTGATGCCTTAAGTCGTAAGGGTAGTTGCAATTGTATAAGTCTGAAGACGGTAAATTCCACACTCTGTTATGAGTTAGAAAAGCCAGGCATATCTATGGTTCAGCATGGCAGTCTAGCTAATATCTCGGTGGGACTCAACATTCGGGATCAAATTATTGAAGCTCAGAAAACCAATGTCGGTATTGTTCATCTTAAAGCAAAGGTTAAATCTGGGGTACCTACTTGTTTTAAGTTAGATGAAGCTGATGTGCTCTGGTTCAAAGATTGTATTGTGGTGCCCAAAGTTCCAGAGTTGCGACAAGCTATTCTTGATGAAGCTCACACTTCTCGTCTGTCCATTCATCCTGGAAGCAACAAAATGTACCAGGATTTGAAGCGGAAGTTCTGGTGGACAAAGATGAAGATTGAGATAGCAAGCTATGCGATACTTGTCAGAAAGTGAAAGCAGTGCGTTTGAAACCTGGAGGTCAACTTCAACCCTTGCCAATTCCATCTTGGAAATGGGAGGATATTAGTATGGACTTTGTTCTAGGTTTACCTCGGACCTCTCAAGGGTATGACTCTATTTGGGTCATTGTTGATCTTCTTACCAAGCTCGCTCATTTCTTACCAGTGAAAAAGCAGTACCCGGTGTCAGCCTATGCTAAGCTATATCAATCCAGAATCATGATTTTGCATGGTATACCCAAAACCATTGTTTCAGATCGTGGAGCTCAGTTTGTATCAGCTTTTTGGAGACATTTCCATGAAGCTCTGGGTACTAAGCTCCTCTATAGTATAGCTTATCATTCTCAAACTGATGGTCAAACTGAACGGGTGAACCGGGTTCTTGAAGATCTTTTGAGATGTTGCGTGCTTAACTTTGCTGAGAAGTGGGATGAATGCTTACCTTTGGCAGATTTCTCTTACAACAATAGTTACCAACAAAGCATAAATATGTCGCCATTTGAAGCTTTGTATGGTCGGGGTTGTAGAACTCCTCTTAATTGGTTGGAACCCAGGGAACGTGAGTTCTTTGGTGTCGACATAGTTAAGGAAGCAGAAGATAAAGTTAAGCAGATCCGCATTAATCTTGAGATCGCCCAATCTAGGCAAAAGAGTTATGCTGATAAAAGGAGGGGTCCTTTACAGTTTGAGCCTGGTGATCATGTTTATCTGAAGGTCTCACCCATGAAAGGAGTCGCACGGCTTGGAGTGAAAGGCAAGTTAGCACCTCGCTATGTCGGTCCATTCCCAGTTCTGGAACGCATTGGCAATGTGGCTTATCGTCTTAAGCTACCTGAAAACCTATCCACAGTGCACGATGTGTTTCATGTATCCCAATTGAAGAAGTGTCTTCGAGTTAAGGATACGATCGTTGAAGTTGAAGGAGTGCAACTGGAACCTGATGTGACGTACTTTGAATACCCTATAAAGGTTCTCGATCGAAAGGATCGAATTACTCGTCGCAAGACTATCAAGTACTATAAGGTTTAGTGGAACCAACACTCTAAAGAAGAAGCTACTTGGGAATCTGAAGATTATCTTTTAGAGAATTTCCCAGAGTTTTATGCTTCTATAGTTTGAGTTGTTTTGTAAGACCTGGTCATAGTTGTAACAAAGATGATGTGAAAAAGAAAAGTTCTTGATACGTTTCCTTTTCCATTACTTTGTTTCACTCCTAAATCTTGGGACGAGATTTCTTTAAGGGGGAAGGGTTGTAACACCCCTGGTGTTTAAGCACTTAATTAAAACTTGATCGTGACATCATATGCATTAAGCATCATTCACTTGATTGAGAACCTTGTTATGCATTGAACTAAAATGAGTTTACTTGGTTGTGTTTGATCATATGTGTGAATGCTGGTCATCTTTACAAATTCAAACTTTCAAATTCTAATCCAAACCCTAATTACCAAAGGGGGTGGATTAAACCCTAAACATGATTTTAAAAATCTATAAATAATTTGCATATGGTTGTTTAAGCAATGTGATAGAGCTCTGTTTGAATTGCATTTGTTGTGTTTACAGTTTTTCAAGTGTTATGCAAGTTTTTTAAGTAATTCAAAAGGGGGGAAATCTTTTAAAAAAAGGTTTCAAATTCCAAAAATGCATTTTCATTTCTAGGACGATTTTGAAAAAGTGCATATTGTCAAAAGTGTAGATCATGAAATTTTGGGAAACTTTGGTATTCAAACTTTTTCATGAAAACCCTTGGAAGCTTAGGAAATTTGCAAATCTATCTCAGGGGCAGTTCAGGCATTTCACCGAACACCTGCATGTTGACACAGTGAACTCGGCGCCGGCACCTGGCCGGCCACCTACCGAGCTCGCCATGTGACTCCTGGCCTCGACGCACATCCTGTCGCATGCATGGCATCACCACGACCCGTTACCATCTTCAAAACAGGACGCCGTCCACCCCTGGCCTCTCTTTCCACGCTCGCGCTGTCATCCTCTCTGCTCCGTCGTGAGTTCGTTTCGCGTCGCCGAGCTCGCGCAAGCGTTCCAACCACCGCCAATCTTCCAATCAACTGCCTACGTCTTCGCCTTGATCTCGCGGATCGTCTGGGTCGCTTGGTTGAAGCAGCCGAGCACTGGTTTGCCCGACGCGGCTTCGTCTTCTTCGTCGGCACGGTCTTCTTTGACCGTTCATTCTGCTTCATCTCCGGCCACGCTAGCAAGTGTTCCACAACCGGGGTAAGCACCTCGAGCTATCCGCGTGGTTGGTTTTCCTTGAATCGAGTCGTCGTGCTCTGTCCGCGAGCACCGCCGCGGTTCATGGTCGTCGCGACGGTGCGCTCGTCGGTGGGTTGCTGTAGTTGATCGTTTTCGAGTCGGAGTCTTGCGTTAGCTTCGCCTAGACGTCCTGAGTCCGGTCGAAGGTTGGTTTTGCGAGCGCGTGCGTGTTTTGCCCGGCGCACGTCGCGCAGATCTCTGCCATCCGCCACGGCCGTCGGCGAGGTCGTTTCGCTGGGGTTTTGCTTCGTTCTTCTAGCGGTCCGCGTTGTTTGAGGGGCGCTAAGCATGCTGGGGTTGTTGGTTGAGCCGTTTACGGCTTGTGCTCGCCGGTATACGAGCGATCGAGCTCGGGCCGCCGCGGATGTCGCCGGCGAGGGTGTTCTAAGGGATAGAAAGGGCTCTATCGTACCTCGATGGGTTCGAGGTGACGCGTAGAGTCCAGCGCATGAGTTGTTTGAGCCGCTTGGTAGTCGCCGACGATGCACCACCGTGTTTTGTGGTCACCGGCACCACTGCTCTGCTTTGGGGTCACTGACGCGCGGGACCTAGGCGTCAGTGAGAGCAGTGAAGGGTTTTCCTAATTTCCAATTTTGCAGAGTAAAGCTTTTTGTTATTTTTGTATGTTTATTTCTGTGCATAAATAAATTTTGTTAAAATTTGTGTATGCTCCCTGTGATGTATAGTTTTTAATAAAAATATAACATGTCATGTTTAGTACATTTTTAATCCTATAAAATGCTCAAAGTAATTAAGAAATGACTTTTCCATGAATTTTTATACTCTGTATGTTGATCCAAAAATTCTGGGAATTTTTGTGCAACCTTTATACACTTATATCTTGTTGTACAAAAAGTTTGGGAATTTTTGGATGAACTGTTATACATGGCTATTTGTTATTCAATTATAAAATGGTTAGAAACCCTAATGACTTTAGGTTTTGAGTGATTTTATATTGATTGATGCAAATGGTCATTTGTCCAGTGACAACCACAGTTTAGACATGTATTTTAATATGTTGTTTGCTCAGTGCTTTTAGACATAACTATTAACTTAGGTAATCAAGTAATAAGAGGTTGATTAAATTGCTTTATACTCTAGTTTCAATTTCTTGCATGAAGGAAAGTTGTACTCAAGGTCGTAATATGTTTTGTTCTTCTCTTAAGTACATGTTTGTGTGTTGCAAAGCATCATGTCTATCATTTCAAACATCATCTAAGCATGTCATTATATCATATAGATTGTTCGTTGGTTGGGTTGGATAATCCCTCTTGTGAAGGGGGTTTCTCTCTTGTTGAATCTGAGCCTGAGTTTGTGTATCTCTCCAACCATGGTAAGCCCTGGCGCATTAAAACCCTACCTTGTATTTAAAAATCTTTTATTTAAATACACTTATGGTTTATATTATTGCATTGTCTTACTTTATTAAATTCCTATTTGATGCATAGCCTTATCCTTGTGATAATTGAACCTTATACCTTGACACCTGATGGACTAATTACGGATTGGATCATTTGTTTGGGATTAAGTCGGATGGACTATTAATCCTGGCAAGTGAGCCCTTTCTTAAAAGGTTCTATCACACATATGAGGTAGCCAAGGAAAGTAGAACTCGAATAGTGGTCATTCTAGCAACAGGTGAATAAGTATCAAAGAAATCCTCGCCTTCCTTCTGGGTATAACCCTTAGCCACAAGCCGAGCCTTGTACTTATCAATAGTACCATCAGGTCTACGCTTCTTGAACACCCACTTAAAACCAATGGGTTTAGAACCAAATGGCAACTCAGATAACTCCCAAGTTCTATTAGAAAGAATTAAGTCTATCTCGCTACGAACAACTTCTTTCCAATCAACTGCATCATCACCAAAAGATTTTGCAATACTTTGTCTCTTGTTCCTCATAGGAACTTCATTGTCATCCTCCTCTAAGACTTCTTCAAGTGGTTGTTCAAAAGACTCAACAGAATGCTTGGTAGGTATAGTAAAATCAGGAGCTAATTCAGTAGAAAATTTAGCATTGCTATGTATATCTTTTATAGGAAATATATTCTCAAAAAATATAGCATCACGAGATTCAAAGATTGTATCTACATGCATATCAGGAACTTCGGATTTTACTACTAAAAATCTATAAGCAATGCTATGGTGAGCATATCCTAGAAAGACACAGTCCAGAGTCTTCGGCCCAAGCTTACGCTTCTTAGAAATTGGAACATTGACTTTCGCCAAACATCCCAACCACGTGCGCAAGTATGAAAGTGATGGTTTCCTACCAATCCAAATCTCATATGGAGTTGTTTCTTTATTTCTGTTTGGAATTCTATTCAGGACATGACTCGCAGTTAATAAAGCTTCCCCCCACCATACCTTAGATAGTCTAGCAGTGTCTAACATGGCGTTCACCAAGTCAGTCAATGTGCGGCTTTTCCTCTCGGCAATCCTGTTTGATTCGGGTGAATAGGGAGTTGTCCTCTCATGAATAATGCCATGTTCCGCACAGAACTCATCAAATAGTATAGAAAAATATTCACCACCACGATCAGACCTTAGATGTTTAATCTTTCTCTCTAACTGATTTTCAACTTCAACCTTATAGATTTTAAAGTAGTCTAGCGATTCATCTTTAGTTTTTAGCAAGTAAACATAGCAAAATCTAGTTGCATCATCAATTAAAGTCATGAAATATTTCTTTCCACCTTTTGTCAACACACCATTCATTTCGCAAAGATCAGAATGTATGAGATCAAGAGGCGCCAAGTTTCTCTCCTCCGCTGCCTTATGAGGCTTTCGAGGTTGCTTTGATTGCACACAACTATGGCACTTAGAACATTTGGCAATAGTGAAATCTAGAATTAAACTCAAGCTAGATAAACGCGACATCAAGCCAAAATTCACATGACATAAACGAGAATGCCAAACACTTGAATTATCATTAATGGTGCCACAAATATGATTAACTGACTTATTACTAAAATATGCCAAAGATAAGCGGAACAAGCCTCCGCATTCATGGCCTTTATCAATAAATTGCCCATGCTTGGACATAACTACTTTATTGGACTCTAATACTACTTTAAACCCATCTCTCAAAAGAAGGGATACGCTAACAAGGTTCTTGCGAATAGTAGGGACATGTTGCACGTTCTTCAATTGCACGATCTTCCCCGAAGTAAACTTCAGATCTACCATGCCAACACCACGAACAGAAGCATGTGACCCATTCCCCATTAGGACGGAGGAACCTTAGAGCCCCTGGTAAGAAGAAAACAAAGAGATATCAGCACACATGTGAATATTAGCACCTATATCAACCCACCAACTTGGTGATTGAAAAACTGATAGTACAGTAGGGAAATTACCAAACCCGTCATCAATTTTGCTATTAGTCACGAGGTTGACCTATATCTAGTAGCAAAATGACCAAGCTCTCCACACGTGAAGCAAGGCATCTCAACTTTGTCTTTCTTCTTCTTCTTGAAGGGCGTAGTTGATTTGGCATTGAAAAGCTTAACCTTTCCTTTGTTCTTGCCATGGTTTCTCTGGACAAAGTGGGCACTAGCTCTATCCTCGTTCCTCTTCTCAGTGTTATCTTTAGCCCGAGCCTTCTCTTCAACATCAAGAGATGCTATCAGGTTTTCAACTGATATTTTCCGTCTCTTGTGTTTAAGACTTGTGGCGAAGTTCCTCCATGAAGAAGGCAACTTTGCAATAATGCAACTAGCCACAAATTCATCGGGTATAACACACATAAGGAGCTCAAGTTCCTTTGCCATGCGTTGCACCTCATGAGCTTGCTCGACTATAGATTTGTTTCAAACCATCTTATAGTCATGGAAGCTCTCCATGAGATATAGATCTTTGCCTGCATCCGAAGCTCCATAGGTGGAGTTCAGATAGTTTCACAGAGACTGTGCATCTTCATAGTGCATGAGGGCATATAGATATGATCCGAGACCACAATACGCACAACTCCTGGTATTTTCTCTGATCTTCATCAGAGATATTACCCTCGGGCAAGCCATCTTTGACCCAAAAAAACTTTCATGACAGTAAGCCAATCTGTGACCCTGACGGACCACCTCTTAAATTTTGCACCAGTAAACTTTTCTGGCTTCAACGCATCAACGAAATTAGCCATCGATAATTCTGGAAATCTACACTAAGGTTTTTGGATTGTTAAATAATATGACAATTTCCATATTAATACAGAATATAAATCATGACAGATTGATTAACTAGAATAAGCATGTACTGCATACTAACATGATTAAACCACATATCACATAGCATGTTCAAGTTAACTAGCATAGACATAGTTGTCTACTAGATAGATTGGACAAACTAGAATAAGCATGTACTGCATACTAACACATGATTAAACCACATATCACATAGCATGTTCAAGTAAACTAGCATAGACATAGCTTGTCTACTAGATAGATTGGACAGTATGAACGACAAGATTAGATCACGAGGTTTATACCTGCTAGTTGTAAGAGTAGTAGATTGTGGTGAAGATGGCGAAGATGCGGGTGTCGATGGAGTGACGTTCAGGTTGTTGAAGACGATGTCGATGTCGTCAATGTCGATCAGCGGCGGCAGAAGACTTCAGTTCAGCTGACGACGAATACGCCGGGACGTAGGGGCCGCCTGACTTGGACGGAAGACGACCCGTCGTAAAGATTGGGAGCAGTCGCGCGAAGAGCACTTCACAAAAACCTTATTCGCCTTCTCCCGCTGCAGGATTACGAAGACGAGGGTTCCGGAGACCTGCTCGCCCGTTCGCCGGTGCACGCCGACGATCGGACTGGAGTAGCTACGGTGGCGCAATAGCGAGAAGAGGTAGAAACTCTAGCTCTTAATTTATGATCATATTGGCGTGACCGGTAGTCTGGTTATATAGTCTGGTCCAACCAATACCTCCACTTCCACAAGCAATATGGTACTAAATAGTTCTCACATCTCCTCTTGCTTTTATGAATGGCCTTTGAGATTTATTAGGAATTTCTGAATTTATTATTGGGCCAAACCCTTATAAATTCCAACATACTTCTCTTGGCTTCGCTTGTAATTGCTCTTATATATAGAGAGCACAAGTATAGAGGATACACTCTACTCTATAGCCTTGTTGGATTTTGTAAGCAGGCTCTTAACAACCTCGTGCTGCTGAAATAAAAGTTGTTTGTTGTAAAAAAAAACGGGGTTCATTTTCAATTAAAAGGAGGCCCTGCAATAAGCTCCTCTTTTCTCCTATTTACACGTCAACGTGTATTCGGCACCCGGCCTGTCCAACAGCAGTGCACAGAACTCTAGTTTAGATTGGAGAGCACTTGATTCTAAAAAAACAATAGTGGAGAGCACTTGGCATTGGAATTCATGATACTGTTCCCCACTTACCCTGTACATATGGACAAGGTTCTCACCATGTTTGATGAGGTACACACACTACTTCTCAGTGTGGACAGTGGTACTTTATAAATGTATATACACAGTGAAGCAGTGAGTGACAAGAAAACATAGCGCTAGCTTAGGCCGGCATATGACTGCGTGAGAGGCCGGAGAATATAACAACACAACATTCCATTTCTCTTTTTCTTTTTCTTTTTCTTTTTCTTTTTCTTTTTCTTTTTCTGCTTAGCTTCTTTCTCGAAAGCAGTTCCACACACAAGGACACGGTACAGGACAAGAGACTCCAAACGTATCATCTCTATGCTTCGCATGCATGCTACGGGTACATATGATGATATAGCTAGAGGTACCTAGCTAGACTGCTAGCTTGTCACCGGCCGGCGGACTCTCTCTCTCTCTTTTATCTGAACGTACAAGAGGGGCATGCATGCATTTGACGACAATACAACTTTTACTAATAATCAGGCTAACTTGCTGCACCTTTGCTGCGTGCTGATGACCAGTAACTAGCTAGCTAATTAAAACTACTACTGCAAACTAGATGGATGCAACGAGTACACTAATATAATCTGCCGTACATCGCGGGCGGCACGCGCACGGCGCCAGAGTTGCCATATATGCATGCGGGCGTCGTCACACTCACAGGCCGTGGCGGCCGCCGTGGTGCCTGTGGTGGTGGTGGCGGAGGAAGAAGTTGATCATCGGCGACGGAGCCGGAGCCGGGGCTGGCACCGGAGGGAAGAGCCCTGTGGCATTGAACGGCGTCGCCACCGCCGGTGGCATGGACATGGAGGGTGGCGGCGCGATGAAGGCCGGCGGAGCCGCCGACGGGGCAGTGAGATGCGGTGGGCACTGGTAGCACTTGGCGAAGAGGCCGAAGTTGTTGACCTGCTGCACGAAGTTGGTTATGCTTGCCCAGCCGCCGAAGCCGAAGCCGACCACCAGCACCCACGCCACCACGAAGGAGTTGATCACGTACGCGCCCGTCCACCCGCCGGCGAACCTCGGCGGCCGCTCCACGGCGTTCTGCATACAGTACGTCGTAAATTAATTGAACCATATATACTATAGAAAAACATATATAGAATGATGGGGAAAATGATCGAAACGACATATATATAATGAGCTATCGATCGTCCATGCATCATCCTACTAGTAGCTACTGATGTCAAAGTGGGCTTCTGTCTAGTGCAATGGATGATCGATGTGACTGCTGCTGAGAGTTCATCAAGTGTTCCTTCCACTATATATATTATATATATATATATATATAGCTTCTTTTTGTTGTGTTCTCAGGAGTCAGACATGCATGGTGGGCCGCATCATTGCATTGCGCGGTGCATGTCATCCCCGCCATCTCCATGATCTCCTTGGATACGCCACGCCGGCCCACGTACTGCTCCATCCATGCCAAGAGCTCCCGGACACCACAAAGGTACAAAGGCTCATGGATGCATGCTCGTCCGTCTCTGCACCCTTGTGTTGTGTGCGGCTTTTCCAGTGCGCGCTAGCTCGCTCTGGCTTTATTAATTATTATTATTATCACCACCACCACCACCACCACCGTGTGTGCTGAAAAAGGAATTGCGTGCTGTCGTCGCTGCAGTTTTGTCTTGCCTTCAGTGACACGATGACTGCACCAGTACTAGAGAAATGCATATGTATATATAGTATGTTATATATATAGCTCTAGATCTCGGTCTGTGCGCGCAGTGGGTGGGTGGATGACTGGATGGATGGCCGCCGGTTACACGAGATCTCGCTACAGGTGTGTGCATGCATGGACTCCAATCAGTGTGCTGTACGTGTACACTGCACCACCCCCTAAGACAAACCATGCTGCATATGCATGGCCACCGACGCGCGCGCCTCACACCATGCGCAGCTGCTAGCTGCTAGTGCTAGCTCAACGATTGGCCGGATTGCGCATACAACGTACAGCACGCAGGCGATGGACAGAGTGGGCCGTACACGAGTACTGTAGTAGCTAGAATCTGAATTACAAACTGCATGCAGTTTTAGCTGTATAGTCCTACTCCTACATCGACCGACGACATGCATATATGTCTATCGTCTCGATCTGCAACAACTTATCTCTTTGCGCGCATGGACCCCAATGTAGCCATGCGCATCCAAGAAACTGTCTCGTCAACTTGATGGGCGATCAAGACAGCAGCATGGATGCATGCAGTTACTTATGTATCCATCGAAATGGACAAGAATTAAAGCTGCACAGTGTATGCATGTAGTGTTGTGGAGTCGTACATGCATGTCGTGTTGGCATATATATAATACTGTACTATGATAGTACGACGTGCTTAGTAGAGTAGTAGTACTGGCTAGTACTGTACTATATATGAATGAGCGAACGAAACCATGAATAACGAGCCAATTAATTAAGTACATACAGTATATACGAACGGTAGCGGTACACGTACCTCCCGTGACTGTGGCGACCTGAATGTGACCATGTGCGCGAGCGCCGGTATGATGTAGACGGTGAAGCTGACGAGGAGCGATCCGACGGCGGAGTTGATGGGCCCGAAGAAGGGGAAGATGATGGCGAGGAACCAGATGGGCACGACGACGGGGAGCCTCGCGGCGGCGCGCTTGCAGAGGCTGCGGCAGTCGTGGAGGCCGATGAGCTTCTCCCACATGAAGTAGAGCGGGGTGCAGGCGAAGCCGAAGGTGATGAACTGGTGGATGAGCATGAGCACCACGGCGGCGTCGCGGAAGCGCGTCCGCGGGAGCAGCGCCAGCGCGTTGGAGTGCGTCAGCAGCTCGTCGCCGAACGCCCAGTAGGCGGCGGCGGCGGAAGGGAGGGTCAGCGTCAGCACGTACAGAGTCGCCAGCAGGTAGATGGCCTTGAACTTCTGAGGACGCCACATGGCGTGCATGATCTCCCTGCAGCAGCGTAGATACACATACAACATCAGTACGTACTTAGCAAAATACTCCTAACAAATAGTAGTACAAGCCAAATCAAAGGAAGCATTATTAATTGGCACTGGCAGTGGCAAGCATATGCTGCATATGGGTCGTCGTCTCCAGAAGTCGAGAACGGGAGAAGCAGGCAGGCAATGGATCGAACGGAATGAAGCAACGAGTCATGGTGCCTCGTGGCAGCGTACGTGGGCCCCATGTGTCTGTGCTGTGTAACTGGTCGCGCGCATGGGTGTCCGTCCATATGATAGATAGATGGACAGAAGTGAACAGCGGAACAGGGGATGCATGGATTATTGATCCGTCAGGTCAACTGTGGAAGAAGGGAGCGGCGGCTGGTGGTTTGTAGCTGCTGGCCGCGACCGCACACGCTGATGAGGCATTATGCATGCAACGGTCTTGTCCTTGTTGGGGGTCAGTTCTGTCCTTAAGACGAAGCAGCCAGCACCTAGCTAGCATGCACTAGCACAAGCAGGGTGAGAAGTGATCGACAACCGAGAGCACCAGCAAGGGCCACATTTGCTCTGTGCTGTGTGCATTGTTTGTAGGTACTACGTAGCTAGTGAATGTAAGTAGCATTCCTGCCGTTGTGAAAGTTCATTGATGTTACAAAAGGCGCTAGTTGTAGTACGTGCTACGTTTAGCACGGTAAGTACTATATATGCATCTGTTGATCACTTGATCTCCTACTGATCCTATATAGTATTATTAGTAGTGAATAATAATGGCATTATTAGCTCTAGTACTATCTGAAGACGTAATATGCATATGCATGGATGATGTTGAAGAAACAATGCAAGTACTAGTATGAATCGTTGGGCTTGCTAATTGTTTTTTTTTTTCACTTTGTCATGGCCGATTAATCAGTGGTCCCCCAGAAACACATGGGGCCCGCATCATTCCCAGCAGCATGCATGTGTGTAGAGTACTTTCTGTTAACTACGACTAGTGCTACTGCTAGGCCGGAGTACTGGAGTAGTAATCAAGAGACTAATTAAACTACTGAGTACTACTAATGATGTGATTAATTAAGCAGCACGCGCATAGCAAGACGTAGTACTGAGAAAGACGTACTACTACAGAGAAGATCGACAGACATACACTGTGACTGCGTGTCCCCCGAAGGTGTAGAGTATGTTGGTGGCTCCTGTGAAGTAGAGCACGATCCTTGTGGGTCCCGAGTGCTGGACCCCCTCGACCTGGCCGTGGATGAGCGATGCGACTGCGATGTACCATGCGGTGTAGGTGGTCATGACGAGTCCGAGGAATGACCAGACGCGGTAGTTGTGGAAGGAGGGGATGAAGACGGTGGTGGCGCAGCATGCCCCGAAGACGTAGGTCCACGTCCGCTTGTCCAGCCTGTCGTTGACGTAGTAGATGTTGCTGGCGCAGCCGATGAGCTGGATGACGGAGCCGAAGAGGAGGAAGGTGCAGTTGAAGGCCAGGCCGGCGTTGCGCCAGTGTCGGCCCAGCAGGCCGTCCAGCACCTCGAACCACTGGATCACGTGGTTCCTGAAGTCCACCTTGTCGCGCTCACGCCGGGTCCGGTACTCCAGGTACAGGATGCTGATCAGGTACGCCGTCCAGCTGCCCAGCACGCCGTACAAGAGCTGGAACAGGATGCCGCTCAGCATCCCCAGCTGCGCGAACGAGTAGGGAAGCGTCAGCAGCACCTGGGCGACCTGGTTCGACGCGCAGCTGAACCACGCGTCGTACGCGGACCCGCCGTGCCAAAGAAGACCAGACAGACGGGACTTGACGCTGTTGTTGCTGCTGCTGTGGTGGTGGTGGTGTTCCGCCGCCGCCGACGACTCATCCTCCGTCGTCATCTCAGCCAGGTGCCCGCCCAACGCCTCGGCTGGGGCTAGCTGCTTCTCGCCGCCGCCTCCCGCCGCCATTATTAACTAGTAGCTAGATAGCTTGTGTTTGTGTGGTGGTGCTCGCTTGCTGATTGGAGCAGTCGTATGCTAGCTGTGTGCATTGCAGGGGAGGGGTGGTGTCGTATATATGGAGCAGAGGCTGCAGAGCAGAGACGACGACGGCCCGGTGGTGGCCGGGGAGACAGCACTCCAGCAGCTGGGGCATAAAGAAACACGGCCAGCGCCCTTTCTTTTCATGCCGGGCGCGGCGCTGCCTGTATGTACTACGCGTGGCTCCTACCCTTTATTTTCTTTATTATATTGTTGTTGTTTGGGTTCACAGCACACACCGAAGAAAAATGAAAACCAAAGGAGCGAGGAGTGATCAAAAGACGGGGTGAAAAATCTTGTACTCCGTAGTAGTAGTAGTAGAAAGTGAGGAGCAGGAGGAGTTTGCATTGCGATCGAGCATATACCAAGGAAGAAACTAAAGTGAGTGTTCTGCCTGGACACATTATGAGTGGGCCGGGGACAATGTATGCATGGACATCACTTTTTTGGGGCTGGGAAAGTATATATGCAACACTTGAGTGATGTCCCTAAAAGACCCAACTTAACGTGTTGTCCGTTGGATGGATATGCATGTTTCATAGCTTATTACATCTTCTCACCGCATCACCATGCATCCTTACTTGTTTTATTATTAATTACCATCATTACATATTGCGGATGCAAGAATTCCTTGGAATATATAATAATGAAAAAATGTTTCTTTTCTCTATCTATAATTTGGTAGAAATAATTCTTGCATTGCATTATTCTACACCGTACCAGATCATGCA
This sequence comes from Microstegium vimineum, assembly GCA_022036555.1. Lineage (NCBI taxonomy): Eukaryota > Viridiplantae > Streptophyta > Magnoliopsida > Poales > Poaceae > Microstegium > Microstegium vimineum. The sequence continues at coordinate 17,771,681 of CM039124.1, read as the reverse complement.
GCAAGCTTCCTTCCTTTTTCTTTGTCAAAAGAAAAAATGTACGTAAGCCAGCCTAAAAATCTGCTCACCTCCAATGCAACCCATCTTCTCATCGGTGTCTCCCATCCTCTCTTGTCTTTGGCAACTCACTATTGCTGGGTCTACCAATCAAATAATCTCGGCTCCCAGATTCATGTACTATATAGAGTATTCAACTTTATATATATATATATATATATATATATATATATATATATATATATATATATATATATAACTTATTAATTATTGGTCCAATGTCATCGAATTAGATGTCCACGGACGACCGAGAGGAGGAGCCGCGTTTGTGAAAATCCATGTGGCACATCATTGCATAACTTTTGTAGTAAAAAATACACACCATTTATGACAAAAAAAAATTAAAAATAAGACACGAAACATTTATTCTCTTCAGAATGTGTCCTGCTACCAAGAACATCCGGAAGAATGTGGTAGAGATTTTCTTTCATACAAATTAAAGAGGGTCCAACGATGGTTTGTGGTAGTGATTTTCTTCCATAGAAAATAGGGTTGCTGCAGCTGATGTAATGTCCACTTGGTATATTGTACTGTAGGTAGGTCGGGTCTCCAAGGCTTGGCCGCGCCATCCAGCCAACCATTACTCCTCCCATGCATATATGCGGGCTCGGACGAGGAGCATGGCCCTAGCTTGGAGACCGTACAAAAAAATAATGCCGCGGGTGCGTGCGTCCCATACCCATACTACACGGCGTGGTCTACGACGCTGCACGAGCGGGTGGCCGGGCGCGCTCCTCCCCCGCGCGCGCACTCGGGTCCCGCGGCCGCGCCGGCAAGCCGGCCTCGTGGCCCGCGATTAGCGTGTTGATTACAGCGGATGTTGCTGTCCACTCCGGGCTAATTAATTAGTACTCCTACAGTGCTCTGCATCTGCTTATAGTAAAATTAAACAATCACTAATCGCATCTGCCGCTTGTCTGTTTGCCCTCCCTCCCTCTCTGCAGCTGACGACGGCTTTAGTTGGGGAATTATGGCAGAGATCAGGTAGCAAAAGGCAGCTGATTATGTCGTCTCATCTACCTTTACTCGCACGTGATCAGGCCGCCAACGGTCGGTTTGGGTCACCAGATTTGTATCTGTTTTCTCCCTAATTAATCTGACATACGCTCGCGTATACCACCCTCAATATCTTTTTCTTTTTGCGTGTTGAGTACTACTAAACTATTTTGGAGAATGTTATTGCATATAGACACTTAATTCCTCATTATTTTATATACAAACATATACTACGGCCAATCTCAGTGGATAGTTTTGTATCATTATTTTCAAGATAATGAAACTTAGATAAAACAACCACGCGTAATGCATATTTTCATTCTATACTTTCATAGCATTTAATTCTTTTTTCTATTCCTTGGTCCAATTGCAAAATCTGCGCAATTTCCTCTTTACGTATGGTTACCTGATGCTATGGAAGGATCCACTCCTATTTCGGCTCTTATAAACGCTGCGGGGATTTTTTTTTTCTAGCTAGACTTTTTCCTCTTTTCATATCCCTACCTTTGATAACGAGTTTCATTTCTTTAGTAAGTACAATAACACTATTCTTAGGAGCCACTTTAGCTCTGACTCAGAGAGAGATTAAAAGAAGCTTAGCCTATTCTACAATGTCTCAATTGAGTTATATGATGTTAGCTCTAGGTATATGTTCTTATCAAGTTGTTTTATTCCATTTGATCACTCATGCTTATTAGAAAGCTTTATTGTTCTTACGATCTGGATCCGTTTTTCATTCAATGTAATCTTTTGTTAGATATTCACCAGATAAAAGTCAGAATATGCTTCTTATGGGTGGTTTAAGAAAATACGTTCCAATTAAAGAACTACTTTTTTATGTGGTACATTTTCTCTTTGTGGTATTCCACCCCTTGCTTGCTTCTGGTCCAAAGATGAAATCCTTACTAATAGTTGGTTGTATTCACCCTTTTTTGGAATAATAGCCTCTTTTACTACAGGATTAACTGCATTTTATATGTTTCAGATATATTTACTTACTTTTGATGGGTATTTACATGTTCATTTTCAAAATTATAGTAGTACTAAAGAAGGTTCATTATATTCAATATCCTCATGGGGGACAAAGTATATCCAAAAGGATTTTGTTTCATCAACAATGAAGAGTGGAGTTTCTTTTTTTACAATATATACCAAAAAATCCTGTTAATAGAAGAAATAAGATAAGATCCTTTAGTACTCCCTTTGGGTCTAAAAACACTTTTATCTATCCTCATGAAACGGGAAATACTATGCTATTTCCTCTTCTTATATTACTACTATTTACTTTGTTCATTGGATTCATAGGAATCTTTTTTGATAATGGAGTAAAAGATAATAGAATATTGGAGTTAACCATATTATCAAAGTGGCTAACTCATTGAATAAACTTGTTCCTGGAAAATTCTTCCATAAATTCATATGAATTTCTCACTAATGCAATTTCTTCTGTAAGTTTAGCAATTTTTGGTCTATTCATAGCATATGGCGGCTTTTATGGATCTGCTTATTCTTTTTTTTAGAATTTGAATTTTCAAATTTCATTTAACAAAAAGAATCCAAAAAGGATCTTTTTGGATGAAGTAAAAACAAATATATACAGCTGATCATATAATCATGGTTATATAGATTTTTTCTATACTAGGGTTTTAATCCTAGGTATAAGAAGATTAGCTGAACTAACGCATTTTTTGGATAAAGGTGTCATTGATGGAATTATCAATGAAGTAGGTCTTGCTAGTTTTTGTATAGGAGAAGAAATCAAATATGTTGGAGGAGGGCGAATATCATCTTATCTATTCTTTTTTAAGCTATGTATCCTTGTTCTTATTCTTCATTTCATGAAATTGGAAGATTATTCCATGAATTCCTCAAAACGAGGCTCATCAAAATGCAAAATTTAAGACTACTATAAGACTAAGAAAGACTACTAATAAAATAAGAAAAAAAATCGAACGATTAAATTACTTCTCCCCAATATTCAACTGAGTGATTAATTTCTTATAACATACTCTTTTTTTGTTTGCCAAATAAGCCAGCAATCATTGACATTTTCCCAAAAAGTCTTCGTAGACCTCTTTCCGATGAATTTTTTTGTGTAATTCTAAATGTGAAGCAAGTCTTCATATCTTATTAGTGAAATTGAATACTTGAAATTCAACAGAACCCCTGTTTTCTTGTTTTTCCAAGACTCATAGATAGTTGGTAATCGTGCAAGAGAGTTTCATCTATATGAAGCTCATTTCTTCTCTCTTCTTAAATACATTGCCATGTTATCAAAACTGTATATGTGACAATCTATTTAATCATGAGAAACTTCCATTAAGACTGGCCTAAATGGTCAATCTCTTTCCAAGTTTTGACTCGCTGCTACAAAAAGTTCATCGTTACCTGCTCTAAACAACCCACCTTCTCCATCGGCTACTATCGTCATTCATGGTAGCCTCAGTGATCACCGCTAGTTCAAACCCGGCGGTGGTAAACTTCAGCACCATCTGATCGGCATTATATTCAATCTGGCGGCAGTCTGTTGAATACCAACACTGGTTAGGCATACCATCTAGCGACAATGATGGAGACATCGGTCGTGCGTACCATCCGTTGACTATGATGGACACATCAACATCGATGTGGCTTATGATCCTATGTTGATTAGCTACCAACACAATCCATCAACATTCAATTCGACGGTGTTGATGGGGACATCAATGTCGGTCTAGCATACTATATGGAGATGATGTCTTGTCCATCACCATCGCCCCTGTGTTTGTTCTAGCGGTAATGTCTTGTCCATCACAACAATGCTTGACTTTGACCTGAAGGTGATATCTTGTCCATCACCGCGGGTGCTATATTTGTTGGTGGTGTTGCTACTATCATCATCACCTATTGGTTTCACATCACCAACGATTTGGATAACTTACAATGCTACTATATTTTTCACAATACAATTATAATATATTATATATTAATACAAGTAGTACTTGGATTATATCGGGCCCAGGTACACAATATATCAAAATATACATCACCGTCAAGACACCGTTCCATAAAATAAATCCAACCACAATGACATTTTTTATAACACAAACAAACACATGATTGTCCATAATGAAATCTACATTAGTAGGTAAATATTGTGGGAATACACTTGCAGCGACACCCCACCTTCTCCCTTCCTACCTCCAAACCCAAGCCCTTGCAAAAGTTGGACTTCGTGAAGCTCCACCCAGTGGAGTCATTTGAGCTAAGGTACAGGAGTGAAACACCCTCGCCGGTTGCACTATGTGTGTCGTCCCATCTAGAGTCTATACCACCAGTGTAGCGAGGGCACACAAACCCATCTTTTATTTCATAGGATGGGGCGGTGAAGGCGGCCCTGCGCAAACACCTTCACTAGGGCCATCTACCATGTTTTCTCTATCTCTCTAAGAAAAACACCACAATATTTGTCTTGCAAGACCAGGTAACGATAGTGAAAGTGGTGTGGTGGCAAAGACCTCCACAAGCACTTTCGCTGCTTTGAAGCCACACCTAGTCGCATCCACCTCGGGGAGGTGGACAAAGTGGTCCCCACAAACAGAGGCCCCATGACATTAGGGAAATGGATGGAGGTGAAATGCCACAAGTCCAAATTGCCCTCGATTATTCCAGGAATATTCCTCTATAGCGTTCTTGTGTATGTAATTCCACCATGTGTCCTCGTATGGGCTATAAATACTTGGTCGACAAGACTATAGAGATAGAGAATTAATTACCATTTAATCCAAACTTATCATGCCTAGTGTCTCATGCTGCCTCAATTTTCATACTTGTGGGTCTAGGGGCAAAGAGTGACCCGTACAGTTGGCGCCATCCGTGGGAACCCCATTATACCACATATCGCACCACCTATGGCCATTAATTGGACAATCTCCCACTAAGGATGTGCCGCGGTATCTCATAGGGATAGAGATGTTAGTCCACTATAGCCACTGGAGGGTGAACTCACGATAATGACTTTCCCAAAGGTGCATGTGGGACACCTAGAAACCTTGAGATAAAACTGGATTGAAACAATTCATTAGATCGTAAGAGAAGGGTCTAAGCTTAAGAAGAGTCGTGGACTCCAAGATCATCTAAGCCCAAGAAGACATAAAACCTAAATGAACATGATCTTACAATGATATGGACATCTAAGTCGTTACCATCAAGATCATGAATATTATCAATAATTGTCATCATCCTATCAAACATTTCTTGTGGAACTTCACCATCGTTGATGACAAACCGATTGATCTTGGTCATCAATAGATCAATCTTCGATCTCCTCACCTTGTCCACACCTTCATGTGCTACGTGCAACACATCCCAAATGTCCTTTGCCAACTCAAGCTAAAATGACTTTATTGTACTCCTTTTAGCTCAAGGCAAGTAAAACACTTGTGGCTTGAGCTTGGAGGTAAATTTGTCAAAGCTGATGAGGTCTTAGTTCTTTGCCATTCTTGGGGAAGTCAATACCTATGGTCACAACATTCCATAGTTGATGAGGTGGAGGCCAATTATATGCACCTTTGTTCATCATGTGTTTCCACTTGGAAAATGCACACCATATAATGGTGGCAATTTTACCACTAGAAATAAGATAAAGTGGTTAGGATAAGCATTAGAAAGAGACTCATAATTAAAAGTTACTTTTAATATGATTTTTTTGTATATAGGCTTACGTGACTTCTTTTGGAAATTCTTTTGCCATAGTACATACTCATCCTCATCATCACTATTTGAGAGTGGAAACTCTTTACGAACTTCTTGTTTTTCTATTTGACCTACACTTCTTATTTGAATTGTTAGTGGCACTGCACTTTTTTCACAAAGTCTTGTTGTTGGGTTTATCGTATGTTCTTCGTCTTCACTTTCTTCTTCATCTGTGACCGGTTCATTTTATTCGTCACCTATCTTTCTAGGTCCGCCATGAGCCTCAAGTGGTAGAGTGGCTCCATTATCAATTGCAAGGATCAACTAGGCCTAGAGGCGGTAGGGTGAATAGGCTAGTTCCTAAAATTCCAAAACAAACTTTAATTAAAATATGGATTGTGTTCTAGTTTTAACTAGATATCCATCATCATCAAGGCATCCAAGTAAAGTAATAAGACATCATATCTCTAGGTGTAACTTACAACCACAAATGCTTGGACAAGTAAATTGGGGATTCTTCTAAAAGTCAATCGCACACAAGCACCAAGACACATATGACAAAAGAACATGAGACACAAGATTCAACCCGAGGTTCGAGCAATCCACAAATGGCATCAAGGCATGGTTCTCTTCCAACCCTATCCGACCTCTTCTCAACTGATTCATGAAGATGAAGCTTCAACATTCTTACTATAATATCTGCAGTGATACAAACTTCCCAGAGCACTCTATAAAAGGATGGGTTCCTCAATGGGCAGCTCCTAGATAGATATTCCACAAATCCAAAAGTAATAAACTTAAACTCACACCTTGAAGGGGTCTCTGTATGTTTAAATGGAAATGAACTTCTTGCACCCAAATATAATCTCTTAACCCCAAGCTTTCACACTCCAAATCTCAAATCCTACAAGAGTTGAGCTCAAAAGGAGCCAGGGGTGGATGAGAGGGAGGAATGAATGCAAAGGATAAATTGTCTCAAAGTGGCTAGAGAGTTATAAGGGAGGGAAATGTGGGATTATCCGACCTCCAAAAACTGGTCATTATTATGCAGGTGTGTGCATTAGGGCTAGAGATGTTCGGTCCTAGAGATAAAAACATGAAGATAATGAACACCAAACCAGACCTCAAGCTAAGGTCATATGTCTGATGAACTAGGCAAAAAGAAGAAGAAGCAAATAGGACCTTGCACCTGAAACATTGTTTCCACCGGACCTCTGCTCTAGAATAGATGTCCGGCCCCTATCTGATAAAATCAACATTATGAAGACCAAGAATGAGTTAGTATCTCATAAATTTATATTTGAGATCCCCTCTGAGCATGGATACACCTACAGGAAGTGTGAACTTCAATCTCCATTTATAGTATTGTCGATGAAATATGCGTCGCAATCTACCTAGAGGGTACCCCACGGTAGTAGATTGTAGGTGGAGATGTGGCGACGACGATCAAGCGTAACACAGAGAGCGTAGACACGACGATTTAGACAGGTTCGGGCCGGTAAATCGCCGTAATACCCTACATCATGTGTTTTGGTGGCTAGATTGATATGAGTATTAGATTACAAGACCCGTAGATGAGATCTAAGGGATTGTATGAGAGGTGTTTTGGAGAGGGTCCCTGCTCGTCTTATATAGCCGGGAGCAGGGTTACAGTTTCCATATCCTAACAGATTACGATCGGTCCCTTAAGGTAAGGGATCCAAGTCTATCTACTAGGATCCTTCTTGGTGAGGAAGGCTTCTTTAGAGTCCTTGGCGAGCACGACGAGCTGGTTGCGTGCCGCAAGGCCACATGAGCTGGGTTGTCTTCTGGTCGGCAGGCCCATAAGGTCCCCGGGGATATGCTGAGGTAATATCCCCAATAAGTCCCCGAGCATGTTATATTCTTCTGGTGAGTCAGCGACATCGTCCTTGGAGGCGTACATCTAGTCGCCATCGCACGAAGTCGTCGTTGCAGGGTCTTGACTAGGCCAGCTGGTCGGGGCACTGCTTGGAGAAGTCTCCCGACTAGGTCGAACTAGTCGAGAGTGTCGTAGCTTGATGTGTGAGCAGGTCGCCTTCGATGGATGCTGCGGCTGCTTGTTGAGAGGGTGTGACGTGCTGAAGAAGAAATTTTTTTAACAGCTTGTTTCCTGGTGAAGTGTACACATTTAGGCTCTGCAAAAAGACAACACAAAACAACAGAGCTTTGTCGAGAAGAAAATCAGTACATTCACTGCAAGGTGAAGTGTACCCACTTAGTCCCCGAGCTTGGTAGTAGGTGAAGTATGCACGTGAAGGACCGAGAACGGCGACTAGAGGGGAGGGGTGAATGGGAGCCTCAAATTTCTCTCGAAATATTCGGGCCACTCTTCTCAAAAACCAAACCCAGTTGTTGGGTGTTCACCGACAATGGAGGAAAACTCACCGGAAACCCCGAAAACCAAGTTCCCAACCCCTACGGAAAAGAGGCAAGAACCCAAGGCAAATCAGCATAAACACAGCCGACGGATGCTAGGCTGAGAACCGACGGACGCTCGGACTGCAGCGTCCGACGCCAACACAGAAACAACCCCGAGAGCAACTCAGGGCGACGGACGCGTCTGACGCAGTTCCGTCGAACGCTAGGCAGCGTCTGACGCAAATCACACAGAGAGCATGCATGGCCGAAAAACTAACGGACGCGTCTGGTGCAACGCCGACGGACATTGAGGAGCGTCTGACGCCACACACACAGAGAGACTACGGGACAGAAAAACCGACGGACGCGTCTAGCGGGTAGGCGACGGACGATGGCGAGCGTCTGACGCAAACTTGAACCGCGTAGACAAGGATTGTTACGGACGCTGACGTCAGCACATCCTAGCGTCCGGCGTCTCTCGACGGAGCGTCCGACGCCCCCGAGCAGAGCGCAGTAAACGCGAAAACCCCCGCTTTCTTTGTTAAATCTTTCCAAAACCTAACCACATGATCACCAACTGCAATCAAACTTTGTACGCATGATCCTAGTGCAGTTGGGGAGCTATCCCGAAGAAATCATCGCTCAATTTGGATCGTTTAAACGAGAACAAAAGGATTTCGGGAAGAAACCCCAAAACGAAGAACGTGAGAGAGAAAACACCCGATCTGCGTACTCGTGAGGTTTGAGGAGAAACCCTTCGGTGCAAAGATGCTCCTTACGATTACGAACAACTTAGTTCAAACGGATTTGCAAGAGCTACTCCCTACAAAGAGATTTCATCTTAGGCACAAAGAGGGAGCAAAAGCAAAACGCAAAGAACACAAGCAAAACGAGAAACACGATCAAGTAATCAAAGCCGCCATGGCTTACGGAGGGTAAGGCCTCCGATTCCCACCAAAAGGTTCGCGAGTTCTTACAAAGGTTGGTGAAATCAACCTAGGGCCCTCATGAAGTAGAGAGAGGTTAGAGAGAGAGGAGTAGTGCAAATGATTAGAGTCCAATAGGTGGGATGAGGGATACCCCTTCATCCCCTATTTAACGGGCTTTGGCTATTTCCCAAAGACCCCCCTAGATACATGAGGTGAACTACCTACCCTAAGCATTGTAGTCCAAGCTCCGGAAAATATCTCCCGCATCTTGAATGGACGACCCCGCTTCCTGCCAAGAGTTGCCGTCGCCTCGACGCAACCTCTAGGATTCCGCCACGTGACATCCCCGCTTCCTCGGAAGCTCCGCCTAGGTTTTGAGGCCCAAACCCAAGAAACCCGCCACCAGTAGCTTTGGGCTCAACTACCGAACCCCGAGTTTTGACGCTCAAACTCGGAAACCGTCCTTGGATGGTTTTGAGGCCAAAACCACCAAACCGCTCGACTCTAGCCACCTTGTCCTCGCCCGGTCGAACTCCGAGTCCAATGAGCCTCCGCTCGATCCGCGAGTCCACCGTCTTGACTCAGTCGACTCGGTCTACCTCTATGTCTTCTCGCACTTGCCAGTGCCAAGCACTAGCCACCACAGCTAGTTCGCCAGTGCCCATGGTCCCTCGGTCCGAGCCCCACTTCCGCCCTTCACCACTCTCAGTCCATCAGCACAGCAAGCCTCTACTCGACCTTCTCCACGCCATTGACCACCGTCACTAGGCATAGCACCTGCACACCACAAGCCGATAGACAGGCACACACTTGCTTTCGCAAGGATTAGAAGTAAGCCACTTAAACTGAAACGCTCAAATGTTGGGCAATCACTCATCACAAAACTGAACTACATCGGTACTTATCCACCATGTATTCGTAGCATGTGGTGCCAAGCTTTACAAAAAAAGATAAAGGATGTATAAATAAGCATAAGTAATGAGCAAATCATGAGTTTTGTAAGAAGCGACTACGAATGCCCGCAGTCCCCGAGCCTGATGTAAGAAACTGTGAGGTTCTTGTATCAGGATTATAAAAGAAAGACTGGAATATAAGTTTTGTAAAAAACGACTGTGAATACCCGTAGTCCCCGAGCTTGGTGTAAGAAACTATGAAGTTCTTGTATCAGGGTCATATTGCCTTTATTCGCAGTTCTCGGGTGTTTTGTTGTTCTATGCCCCCGCTCCTTGTGCTGTTGCAGCAGTCCCCAAGCCTTGCTCGGTGTAGTCGTAGACGGAGTCCCCGAGCCTAGTCGAGTCTGTGAGCAGGTAGCTGAGTCGTCGTAGCAGTCGATGAAGTCCCCGACTTGCCGAATAGTGTACTGTAGATGTGTTATTGTTCCTGTGGGAAAGATATCATAATGAAAACCGTACGTCCAGTCCCCGGGACTATGGTGTTAGTGGTAATTCCAAAATTATTAACCAAAATCGTGGAAATTATCTGGAGGAAAATACGAAATAAGGGAAAGGGAGTTATTAGGCCGAATTAACCACGCGGTTAGCGGCCCAAGTCACAGCGCAAGAAGTTGGTCTCGCGGTGGTTCCGTATTTGGCCATTGCAGTTTCCCAAAAACCCTGGGAGGCTAAGCGTCGTGCCGCTTGGTATAAAGGTCGGATTTAGCGGCGGAACAGGAAAGGTCGCATCTTTTTGTCTCCGCCAGAGTTCGTGTAGGATTCGGAGAGGTGCCTCTTCATTACTCAAGCTGTTCGGGGTGGACGGAGGTTTGACTATATATTTGAGTGGAGATCAAGGTGAGTTCCAATCACTTTGTTTCGACTTCCTTCGCATTGATCGGTCGCAAGGTCTTTAGAGGGTTTCAACGATGCTACGTTTGTGCCAGGTTTGATGGAGGCTAGACGCGCGCATCTTGCGATGGATCTTGCCGCCGTGCTAACTCTGCCAGAGGACTTGGTGTTTTGGATCCTTCTTCGTGTTATCGATGATGGCAACAATGTGCGCAAGTATATGAAGGCTCGCCTGGTCTGTCGCCTCTTCCGCAAGATTTGCAACGACGCGTCGACGATTCAGATCTTGTCTCTTCGGCGTGTTCAGGATTATTGTCGGCCCTACTTCCCTTTTCTAGAGACTACCTTCGAGCAGCGCTTTCTCGACGTCGATCACCGAGAGGCTTTGTTCTTTCGTGGTCTGGAACAGTTGATGTTGCAATGGCGAGACTCTGTTGGGTAGGTGCTTATTGGTAGTGCGGTGGCGGCTGGAGACGACGTCGCGATTTACTTCAGGGCCATGATGTTGTATCACGCTGATTCGGCGAACTTGGAGGCGCTTGCTATCATCGATTGACTCAGCGGTGGTGCCCTTCCGGATGGTCGTTTTGGTAATCAAAGCCTGCATCGTCTTCGAGAGCGCTCTTATGATGATCTTCACATCATCTGGCGGTGATGGTGGATTCGTGCCTCGGAGGATGTGCCGGACTTAGTCGTCGTCAATCCTCATGTTTGCATCTGGGGGGAGTGTCGTCGCTTTGGTCCAGAGGGTAACAACATGCCTGGGATCATCATGTACTGTAGCTGGCAATGTCGAATTCGGCATGAGTTCGATCTCTGGACTAGGCATATTAGTGAGGTGGTCGCTTATCACATCGGTAGGATGAAGTTCTAGTCGTTGAACACTTTATCTGAAGTATTATCCTTCCTATTTTGGTGTATCAAGATATTTTGTCGTCGGCTGTTTTGCTGCAAGACAGCTGTTTGTTTGTATCTCAGGTATCAGTGTTCGGACATGTAAGTGAAAACTACAAAGCTTTTATATTTCCAGGCGGTGAGCTTTTGTTTCACTTGTATGTCCTGTCGTGCCTACTAAGTCGTGAGCCGTAGCGATGAAACGTTCGGCCTTGGGTCTCAAATAGTCCATATCGTAGGGCTAGCGCCACTGCACGTGTATGATACATAAGGACTCCCAAGGAGGCATGCAGTGACAACCCGCGGCGCAGAGGGCGAATAGCTCATGCACGCTTAAGGAGATGCCAGAGACATGTCCTTTTCCTGATAGGCTCGATCGTGGCGTGACTAAGGCCTGTGGAGATCGTTCTTGCAGACGTTGGGTGAAAATACATGCTCCTTCTAGAGTCATCGACTGTATCGTGGTCGTGTATAGATTCTGGGCACGCAACCTCATGGCTTCCGACCCGAGCGGTATCGCCCGGCTTCTGGGGAAATACCCTTGGGAGTCCTGTCGATGTAATCATAGCGTTTAGGGTAGCTACTTCTATTCGCTATGGTTAACCAGCAGGCCAGCTTCGGGAGCTTTCTGGTTACGACCAGGCTGTTTGGAGAAACGCCGTATCGCATTTTTGGAGAGGTCGTCGAACACTATGGGAGTGTTTTGGAGAGGTCGTCGAACATTGCCAGTTATGTTGCGATTGTCGTTGTACGCCAAGGTTATTTTCGCAGTGGTCGCCATGCGCCGTGAGCATTTGTGCTGCACTCGTCGCACGCTGTCAGCGTTTTGCATAGTAGTTGTCGCACGCCGTGAGCGTTTGTGCAGTAATCGTCGTATGTCGTGAGCGTTTTGTACAGTAGTCGTCGCACGCCGTGAGCGTTTGTGCAGTAGTCGTCGTACGCCGTGAGCGTTTTGCACAAGTTATTTTGGTTACGAGGGATCTGTAGGGGATGAAGCACCTTTATTTATTGATCGGGGAGTACATAGTACATACTTTATTGAACGATGGTTACATTTGGAGATCCTCGCACGCCGTTGATGGACGGTGATTTCTGCGTCTGCTCGTCGGTGAGATCGGCAGTGGTCGTCATTGGTTCTGCTTCTTTCAGCTTCTTGGCGGCGGGCTTGTCGGTGTCTCCGGAGGTGTATGTGTCCTGGACGCATGGTTTTTTGATGGCGTTGATTGTCTGCTACTCACACTCGTATGCGACCTTCAGGTTGGTGCGAAGGCTGAGGATGCCTTGTGGCGTCGGGATTTTCAACACCATGTAAGTGTAGTGCGGGACTGCCATTAGCTTGGCGAGTGCCGGACAACCAAGTATCGCATGGTGAGCAGTCTCCAACTCGGCGATAACAAAATTGATGTGCTCGACCCTGAAGTGGTTCTTGTCGCCGAACTGCACAGGTAGGGTGATCTGACCTACCGGTGTTGACGCCTTATCTGGGATGATTCCCCAAAAGGAGAAGTTTGCTGGGAGGAGATCTTTCTTCGAGTAGTCGAGCTGGCGGAATGCGTCGGCGAAGATGATGTTGATGGCTTTGCCGCCGTCAACTAGGACTTTCCTAAAGCAGAACGTTGCGATGGTTGGATTAACGATCAGTGGGAAGCGACCTGGATATCTTTAATCCATCCACTCATCTTCTCCAGAGAAGCTGATTGGTTGATCTGACCAGTCAAGGGAGCGAGCGTCGGCTGCATTTTCTCCTCTGGCGGCGATTGAGTAAACGTCCGTGCAGGTTTGGTGGCGTCGTCTTTCCCCTTCGACGAGTACACTGCCTCCAAATATGGAGTACGTCGTTGAGGCTACTCGGAACTCTGGCGCTGGTGGTCCTTGCTCCTTGCCTCTGTCTTCGCCATTTTTCTTCTGCCTTTTGTCAGCTTTTTCCTTCATTGTCGTCTCGAGGAGATCACATTCTCGCAGGGAGTGTTTGGAGTTCTTATGTATGGGACATGGTCCATCTAGGATCTTCTCGTAGCTGTCGTCGTAGTTCTTCTTTGGGCGGGCATCTGTGCTTGCGACGTAGCGGTTGTCTCGCCTGTAGTCGTGCTTCTGCGGATGGCGTTCGGAGTTACCTGACCAGTAATCGCGGTGGTCGCTGGGCCCTCTTTCGCTTCGGTGGTCTCGTCGGCGATTGTTATCCCTTGCGCGTTCCGGAGAACGAGAATAGCGCATCCTGTTTTCCCTGCTGCGGGTGGCATCATCTTGGTTGGCGTAAGGGTTCGCGATCGTCATCAGTTCTTCTATGGTTGTTACGTTTTTCCGTGCCAACTTATTTCGGAGGTCGTCCACCCGCAGACCATTGTAGAAGATGGCGATAGCTTCTGGGTCGGAGATCTCTGTTATGCTCAGGCGCTTGTCAGAGAAACATCAGATGTACTCCCAGAGGCTCTCATTACTCCTCTGGCGGACGCTCTCCAGGTCGTCATGCGTCCCTGGCGGGACACACGTAGCCTTGTACATCTTGATGAAGATTTCCTTAAGGTCTTCCCAGCTGTCGATGATGCCTTCCGGGATCTTCTGGAACCAACTGTTGGTGGAGGTCGACAACATTACTGGCAAGTAATTAGCCATCACGTCTTGGTCTCCTCCGGCAGCGTACACGGTGATCTCGTACGTGGACGCCCATTGCTCTGGGTTTGCTTTGTCGTCGTATTTCTCCACCGATGTTACTCTGAAATTCTGGGGCCACCAGATGGCACGCAGACGTGCTGAAAAGGGGTGCAGTCCCCTCGTAGCTCGGGGTGTCGGTCCTAGCGCTCGATTTGGTCTGGGGTTGTTATACTCATCGTCGTCGTACCTCGGTGATCTTCATCGATGTTGTCTCGGAGGGCTCCGGGGTGCTGGTGCTTGTGTTCGATCACGCCGGGCCCTGTTGCACTCCTCGTCATTGTGCCGAGGAGACCTCTGTCGGTGCTCCCTTGGAGGGCTTCGCGGGTGGTTCCTGCTGTGGGATTGACCGGAGGACTCGAGTGTCTGCCCCTTCCTTTTTACCTGGACCGCGACCGCCTTGATGTGAGCATCTATCTTCTCGATCACGGGCGTGCCTTGGAGTTTGGACAGCTCGCACGCGACCACCGCCAGATTGGCGCTGGGGGTTGAGTACACTGGGACGTCGCCCATCATGTCGAACTCGTGTTGGAGATTGTGTCATGGCGGGAGACCGCGATTCCTCTGATCCTGCTCGCGCTGTTCCCATGCTATTCGTTCCTGCTCTCGTTGCTCCTGGTCGCGCCTCTCCTGCTCACGGCGTTCGTCTTTGCGCCTCTACGCGCGTTTGGCGTTGTGCTGCTCTCTCGTTGTGCGTTCGGCGTCTGTTTCATTGTCGGGGGCGACGCTGTCAGCGGAGACTTGAAAAATCACCCGTCCGAAGCCCGGAGGGAACTCTGGGAAGCTGTCGGTCGATCTGGAGGGCTGGCGACTTCGGTCCCTGCGCTGGTGGTCGAGCCCGGGGAGATAGTACCATCGAGGGACACTACCTGCTCGGAGTCACTGGGGATCGCGGAGATGACGACGGTGTTTACGTTAGGGGCGCCGGGGCCTGGTCGAAGACCGATCGGAGCATCGGCGTTGGAAGACTGCCGCCTGATTGCAGAGTCCGTGAGGCATCCTTGGAGGATGGTGGGTGCCCCTGGTTGTCATGGTCGTCGTCTTCGTCGGAGTTCGGTTTTGGCGTGGTCGGCGGCCGTGATGGCCGGGCAATCGGCGTCGCGCCGTCTGAATAAGGTCGATGCACTCGATGATGCCGGCGCTGGAGCGGTCGATGGTGTCGACTAGATCGTCGATGCTGATCTTCTCTCGCGGGTGGTACATTGGCGTGGCGGAGCGACGCGCGGGCGGCGGCGCGTCTGCCCCGCGTGGGGTAGATCCGACGGCCCAGGACAGTGATCCGATCTTGAGTACGGTGTCGGCCGTTGGGAGGACCATCGAATCCGGGAACGTAACCGCTTGACGAGCCATGAAGTCGATGCACACACCCCCTACTTGGCGCGCCAACTATCGACAAAATATGCGTCGCAGTCTACCTAGGGGGTACCCCACGGTAGTAGATTGTAGGCGGAGGTGTGGCGACGACGATCAAGCGTAACACAAAGAGCGTAGACACAACGATTTAGACAGGTTCGGGCCAGCAAATCGCCGTAATACCCTATGTCCTGTGTTTTGGTGGCTGAATTGATATGAGTATTAGATTACAAGAGCCGTAGATGAGATCTAAGAGATTGTATGAGAGGTGTTTTGGAGGGGGTCCCTGCTCGCCTTATATAGCCGAGGAGCAGAGTTACAGTTTCCATATCCTAACAGATTATGATCGGTCTCTTAAGATAAGGGATCCGAGTCTATCTAGTAGGATCCTTCCTGGTGAGCAAGGCTTCTTCGGAGTCCTTGGCGAGCACGACGGGCTAGTCGCGTGCCGCAAGCCCTCGTGGGCTAGGCCGTCTTCAGAGTCCTTGGCGAGCACGACCGGCTGATCGCGTGCCGCAAGGCCTCGTGAGCTGGGTTGTCTTCTGGTCGGCAGGCCTATAAGGTCCTTGGGGATATGCCGAGGTAATATCCCCAACAAGTATGACATTTTCAATCTATAAAATATAAAATAGAGAAGTTTACTACAATAGTTTAGAATAGATAGCGTAAAAACACCGAATGCCTTCGCTATTATCATTGACAATAAAAATTATGGTATATTATATATGCTTCAGAAGTCATGGTCCGGTTGACTGACTTTGCATATATAGGGTGCTGTGGGCGCTTCCCCTAAATATATACTAAAAAATAAGTCATTATATATATCATTCCCCACCACAATATGTCTGGGATGTGAAATTTTTTTCTGTTCCTATGTTTGTTCTATAAAAATAAATTAATTTCTGTAAAATTTTAACATAAATTATGTAAAATTCTTATATTCTAGACATACCTCGGTATATTTATCCGATTCCCTACCACGAAATGGAACCCTAGTAGAAGGCCGGCTTCATACACGTAGCAGTAGTACGTGGCAGCTGGTCCTTGCATGTCCGGATGAACAAATGTCTTAGTTACATGTACAACTCTTTCTCTGGGTTAAGGAATACTAGTTAGGGCTGTTTGGTTGACTGCATATAGCCTTATGCGGGCTACCCTATCCTTAAAGTGTATCCAGCTATGCAAGTATGACATTACATCCACTATGTACCCTGTATGCAAACTAAACAGTTATGCATACAACCAATCAAGTGCATAGTACTCCCGCCGTACTGAAAAACATTGTCGTTTAGGACAAAGTTTTAGTCAAACATTGAGAATATGAACCATGAATAACTTTTAAGTTGTTGAGTTTGAAAATGTAAAAATCATATCAATAGATTTGTCTTGAAAAATACTTTCATAAAAATATACATATATTATATTTTAAAAAATATTTTTCAAAAAATAAGTGGTCAAACTTACATTTTAGAGACCGTGTTATTTTCTAAAACGACAATATTTTTGAGTATATAGGGAGTACTATACAACTTTTTATTCTGTTGAACCAATCAACATTAATTAGATTGCCTAATTTAAAATTAATTATACTGGATAGGATATATGTGCTATGCAAGGTAAGGCCAGTCTCAATGGCAAGTTTCATCTCGTGGTTTCCAATACGTGAAACTTTGATATGAAACAAGACTCTCTCCCAATATAAGTTTCATTGCACGATTTCATATATTATTTTAGCATTCATGGGTCACATATGTCTCAATCATATTTTAGTATCATTTTGTGATGAAACAAATTAAGTCCTCAATGGGAGTTTCACACGATTACCAACGTCTTAGAAACAACGCAGATGAGTTTCATCCCCATGAAACTTTCTCATTCTCTCTCCTCTTAGGTCAGTCTCGATGGAGGTTTCATGGGGGTGTCATACACATTTATTAGGGTGACACATCAGCAAAAAGAGAATCTTCCATGAAACTAAGAGGAGTGAGAATGAGAAAGTTTCATGGGGATGAAACTTATTAGCGTTGTTTCCAAGACGTTGGTAATGGTGTGAAACTCCATTGAGGACTCAATTTGTTTCATCACAAAATGATACTAAAATGTGATTGGGACATATGTGATCCATGAATGCTAAAATAAGATATGAAACTGTGCAATGAAACTTGTACATTGACAAAGAGTTCTATTTCATATCAAAGTTTCACGTGTTGGAAACTGCGAGATAAAACTTGTCATTGAGCTAGATTAGCCTTAGTTTCATGCAAAGATTATCTTTTTACTGATGTGTCACTCTAATAAATATGCATGACACTCTCATAAAATCTACATTGAGACTGACCTAATACAAATAACCGAGGATTCAGTCCGTATGCGTCGGTGATGCACATTACTACGCAGTAGCAGTAGTGGGACATCGGTGAAGCCGGGCCTGGCACGCCGTGGGACAAGGCTCTTTTTTGCCGAGGACTTGGAACTCATCAGTTTCACGGCGTGCAATCTGGATGCTAACCTAGAGGAGACAGGTACCCACACATCCTGATGATGGGAAGCAGCAGAGCTAAAGAATCTAGGCCCCTCAGCTCCACGTTAGCGAGTGAAAGCTCTATTCCAGGCCTCGGCGCTAGCACATCGATCTGAAGCTGAAGGTGTTCATGTCCTCTCCACTCCTGTTGTTACGCAACGGCGACAGGTTTAATTTGCATTGTGATCGTATATATCCATCAGAGACCGGCCGGCCAGCTCTGTTTGAGCTTCTTCAGTTCGTTCGGTTCATGCATCTTATTAGTTTCAGGTCATTGCAGTCCTGAAGAATGAAAAGATTGTAGATGTACTAGTGAATATGGGACATCAATACTGCTGCTGTTGCTATCCAAACAAGGAGAAAGAGAGGGCGAGAGCATTGGAGCGAGGACCGGAGGGCACGGATAGCAGAGAACCACATCATTGCGTTCTGTGGCGAGCGTGTTATCAGCTTTTGAGAGAAGTGCACTGCCATTTTCCTCCTTGTTTATCTCTCTTGGATGGACTCGTCCGCCGGAGTCGAGTAGCACTTTACACCCACCGTCTCGAGCGCGTGCGGCCTCCGCATCCATCCAATGATCCATGCCATGGCCCTGCTCCATTGCATGCTCCAAACTCCAAAGGCACTTTGCACACATGGAGACTAGTGACGACGACGCAGCACCCTAGCCGCAAGGAACACACTCATGGCTGGCACGTAATAGCTCGTCACTGGCACCGGGCCCGGGGGCAAGTCCGTGGGCCCTCCCGCTGGCCATGAGGAGTGGGGACCAGGTGTCAGAAAGGGAGGGTTCACAGTAGTCCAAGCGACGAGCGAGAACCGCGGGGCCACGCACGGCATCGATCGCATCCTCCTGGTCCTGGACTAGCCGCCTAGGGCGGGGGACATTCCTTCGCTGCGCTCGCCACAGTGTCTCCGCTTTTCTTGCTCTCTTTTGGCACTTTCGATGCAAATGCTTAGAGCAAGTAGAATTTGTTGTTCCTCGAGCCTACACCGTTTAGATTCCGCAGAATATTTAGCAGCCACAACTTGCCCACTCTTTATAATATATATAGTGGGGCAAAGAGATTTGTATTAGTCGTTTCTTGCAACTGTGCAAGCGAGTTCAGCTTTTCTATCCCACAGAGATTTATCGTTTCTTTTTGCGAGACACTAGTTACTAGTACTATGTAGCTCTACTGCGCAGACTATTTTTAAGATTGCCTCCTATTCTTTATAGTTGTGATTCATATATATAGCAAAATCATCACTAATTTTTTTCGGTATACTTGTACTTTTTGAACCTTTATCTAGAAACCCTTTTTTAAAATGTTCAGAAATGAGTCGTGGTTGACATAAAACTACTGTCACTAAAAACATACTCATATTCACTATTAAAAAAAAGGTCTTTGCTGGCGCCCCATGAAGTTTTTCTCATATGCAGAAGGACGAAGAAGAAAGGATACAGTACCGGTACGTACAGGAAAAAGAGGCTTGCTTTTCTTTTGATTCATCGGCTCTATCTAATAAAATATCTCATTTTCATGGCCTCGAACGAAAACCTTACCCAACGCACGAACTACTTTAAAACGGAAGTATTTATATATGCGGTTTTAGTTATCGTGCGTTAGTAGAAATAAAACGGTTACGAACCGCCACTGAAAATTGATTTCTACAGGCGGTATTCTTAAGGAATCCACTTGTAGAAATACTTGATTTCTATAGACGGTTCCTTAAGACAACCATAGGTAGAAATCAATTTTTATAGGTTGTTCCTTAAGAAATCCGTCACTAAATATCTGGACACCGATTCTTTTTATTTTGGTAAACAACCTTGGATGGAAAAACTTCCTAAATAAAAGTTGTAGATCTCAAAAAGTTATGAAGTTTTGTAGTTTACAACTTTTTCATTTGAAATCATCTTGTCATAAAAAACTACCTTCGAATTTTTCAAATTTAAAATTCAAATTTTTGTAAACGACCTCTGATAGAAAAACCTCCTTAATAAAAGTTGTAGATCTTGAAAAGTTATGAAATTTATTTTATAACTTTTTCATTTGAATTCGTTTAGTGGCTCAAATAATAAATTTACATTTGGTTTAGTATAGAATGTGATGAACTAAAACAGAATCTAGACACAAGTGAGTCATCGGTGGAGTGTAGAGGAGGTATCGTGCGAGGCTAAGGTTGCGAGTTTGATTCACCATGAGAGCACATTTCGCTATTTTACACGAAAAAATCCGCGACTTGCGACGGAGATGGGCGAACTAATTACTAGTGGCTCTCCCTGGAATTAAAATCATTTCTATAGGCGGTTCGTAAGAAACCGCTTATAGAAATGACGCATTTCTACTGACCCCAGCGCAGGCGGTTGTGAAAAACGCCAGTAAAAATGACTTCACAACGGTCTGTATAAGCCAGTTTTGTACTATTAATTTATTAGGCCAACCTTAGCTTTATCTATGACTAGATCAAAGAAAAGGCCAAAAGTATGAGTAGTTAAAAGACATAAAATAGTTTCTCCATGAAAGAAATTTTTTAAAACAGCGGAGGTCTTGGCGACTTGGATAAATATAGGTTCCTATCTGATTTATCGAGAGAGCAAAAGCTAGACTTTATAGCTCTTCTCGAAATTGGAAATAAAGATCTTTAAAACTGTCCTTGACAATATTTGTGGTGGACAAAAGTTTATTTGGCACATGTCTGAACCTCATGGTAGGTTCGACTGCATCCTTTTGGGGACAAACTTAGAATTCTTTCACATTGGAAGTATTGATGAGGATGATGCATCTGGCCCAGGTAGGGTTGGCCGAGGCCCAATAAATTGAGGTTACCCAGACCGTAACAGTTTTTAGGCACACCCACTCGGAGAAAGACTCAATCTCCCTAAAAGACTAGTCTGATAGGGGAAGGGTGACTCTCTCTTTTAAGGTGACTTCCGCCTCCCAAGCTAAGCAAGATGGGATTATTTAGAGGCTCACACGGTCGCCGCCCGACTACAACTGGGCCACTTAGCCCATTATTTGTTGTGTCTTTGTCAACATGTAATAATGGAGGGTGTCCTCATCAAAGGAGACTTTTATTTCAAATTTCTCCAAACAAATAAGGTAGACGATTTCCATTGGGTGCTTATTGTTGTCTATGAAGCAGCACAAGCGGAACACACAAAAAGGGCTTTCTTTGTGAATGAGGCCAAATTGTGTAAAGGAAACCAAGCCTATTCTTGTTTTTTAGATAAAGAATAGTTCATACACGGCTTCATCTATCAAGTGATATAATCAGGCCAATTATTACAAGATTTCGCCCGAGGGCACAAAACGTAGACTGCTCATAAAAGAGTTCACAACCAACCAAAGGATAACCGAAAAGGAAAAGTTTTTGACTAAACATGACCAATATGCCTTGTAGACATCCATCCATTGGAGCTAAAAAACTGCATAGCCGACATCTCTAGATACTATCCAACCAGGGTCAGTTGATCTCGTAGATCATCATGCCGCTACAATCTTGCCCATTGCCGAAGCCAGTGTGTTCCCCTGAATAGAACCTGCAAAAAAGATTTTGGTCTGCATTTGTCAAAAATCACCTCGTTTCTTGTTATCCAAACTGCCCAACAGAGCGCAGATGCTGCTGTTAACAACAAAGAATTATACTTTTTGTTTGCTATCTTTGACCACCTAATGAAAAGATCATCCATATCACTAGGAGGAGAAGTTCCAAAAAGTATATGTACAGCGCGCCATAAAAATTTGGCATAAACACAATCTAAAAAAAGATGTTGTAGTTTCTGGAGAGTGATAGAAGCAGCACTGCTTATCACCATTCCAGTTTCGTCGGGCCAGGTTATCCTTAGTTAAAATAACATCTTTTTTAGATACCACAAAAAACTTTTATTTTTGTAGGTACTTTTATTTGCCAAATATCTTGTGACACTCTAACATCATTGTTAATTAACGCAACATACATGGACTTGACTGTAAAGCTTCCAGATGTGTTCAATCCCCAAACAAAGACATCTTTTTCCTCAAGTAAGTTAACATCATGTAAAAAAGCCACAATTATATACCAACTCCTTAGGTTTGCACCTACTAAATTTCGTCGAAAAGAAATATTTAGTGGAGATGAACTAATTACTTGTGCCACAAAATCATGTTTTCTTCTTACAATGTTAAACAATGATGAGAATTTGTCTTTAAGAGGTTTATTCCCCAACCAAATGTCAAACCAAACCGGTTTGCGACTCATCTTTCACTCTAAATGAACCAAAGTCCATAAATGAGTCTTTGACATTCATTAGACTTTTCCAAAAATAAGAGTCTTGTTTTTAATGTATTTGTTCCTTAAAAGTTCCTACCACATGTCATCTTCATTCAATAACTTGAAGAGCCATTTTCTTAGCAAACACTTGTTCTGTATATCCAAGTTTGTATGCCTAATCCACCCTGATCTTTTGGTTGACATAAGACCTCCCATTTGGCCAATCTATATTTCCGTTTATGTTGATCATTTTGCCAATAAAAACGTGATCTCAAACAATCTATTTTTTCTAAAACACCTCTCGGCAGTTCGAAAAAAGACATCATGAACATCGGTATACTAGAGAGCACAGAGTTTATCAAAACCAGTCGCCCCCCCTACAGAAAGCATTTTACCTTTCCATCCACTAAGCCACTTTTCGATTCTGTCCTCACTTATCTTCCAGTCTTTATTATTTAATTTTCTAGTATTCATAGGTAGGCCAAGGTACCTAAAGGGATATTTACCAATCACACATCCAAACAGCTGTGAATAGAACACTTCGTGATCTCTGGCTTTGCCAAAACAAAAAATTTCACTTTTATGAAAATTTATTTTAAGACACGACAGTTATTCGAAGGTGGTAAGCAGTACTTTTATATTAACCGCCTTTTCAACATCGTGGCTCATAAAAATGATTGTGTCATCCGCATACTGAAGAATAGATAAACTATCTTGAATTAGATTAGGAATAACCCCTTCCACCTGTCGTGCTTCCTTTGCTCTAGCAATCAGTGTGGCTAGCATGTCAACCACTATATTAAATAGTATAGGCGACATGGGATCACCTTGTCGTAAGCCTTTTGTGTCTGGAAGTATGAGCCTAACTGGTCATTAACCTTAATATTAACATTACCCCATGTGTAAATTTTTCCACCCATTCACACCATCTTTGTGAGAATCCTATCATCCTTAACGTTTGTTGTAAAAAACTCCATTTAACCATATCATATGGCTTTTCAAAGTCTATTTTCAAAATGACTCCATCTTGTTTTTTTGAGTGAAGTTTGTGTAACGTTTCATGAAGAATTACTGCACCCTCCATGATATTTCTTCCTAGCAAGAATGTCGTCTGAGTTGCTCTAATTATCTTTTGGGCTATGGTAGATAGTCTATTGGTTGCGACTTTAGTGAACATTTTGAAAGAAACGTTCAAAAAACAGATAGGTCTGTATTGTTGAATTACTTTCGCATCCCTCTTTTTTGGTAAAAGAATTATAGTTCCAAAATTAAGGCGATTTAGAGGTAGGACTCCCTGATAAAAATCTGTGAATAGAGCCATCAAATCATCTTTTAAAATATTCCAAAAGACCTGATAAAACTCTGGAGGGAATCCATCTGGACCAAGTGCCTTATTATGTTCCATTTGGAAAATCGTAGTCCTCACCTCCTCTTGTGAGAAGGTATCTGTCAGGTACTCATTTTCCGGATCAGAGATCTGAGGGATATCATCAGTCTGTGACTCATCCAAGATAATAGAAGAGTTCTCTGCCGGACCAAACATGTTCTTATAATAATTGGTAATATGCCCTTTGGGTTGAGCATCACCACTTATTATATTATTACCATCCTCCAACTGGAAAATACGAGTTTTCCGGTGTCTACCATTAGCTAGAAAATGCTAATATTTTGTATTTGCATCACCTTCTAAAAGATGTTTAACTTTAGCCCTTTGGTACCATTTGATCTCCTCCTCTCGAAGTAACTCAGCAAGCCTTTCATTTAGCACGTGTTTTAGATCTAGTTCTAAAACGCTCAGTACTGTAATTTCTTCCTTCTTATCCAATTTATCCAATTTATTTAGAATGGTTGCCTTTTCTTTCTCATAAGTACCACTGACATTTTTTGCCCAGCCTCTGAGGTATTGACGTAGCCTTCTGATTTTAGCTTGCCACCTCTCAATAGGTGAGCCATCAACAATTGTACTTTGCCACACATCAGTGACCATCTCACAAAATCCATCTCGCAGCAACCATCCTAATTCAAACTTGAATTGGGGTTGATAAGCTCAAGATGGATTATTTGTAGAGAAAAGGAGAGGTGTGTGATCCGAGATTTCTCTAGACAGAGCATGTACAGTGGTATGTGGATACTTGGACTCAAAGTCTGTGCACACTAAAATTCTATCTAATTTTCAAATGTCTGATTCTGTAAATGATTAGCCTAAGTAAACTTTCTACCTGCCATTTCAATTTCTCTAAGATTTAAAGAATCAATCATGGCGTTAAACATAAAAGTCCATCTGTCATTATAATTGTTATTATTTTTCTCATCCGGTCTCCGAATAATGTTAAAATCGCCCCCTATTACAATAGGCAGGGCTTCTTTTGAACACACCCGTACTACCTCAGATAGGAATTGTGACTTTTGGTCCAATTGTGCTGGGCCATAAACAGAGATCAAATTAAATTTAAAATCATCTTCTCTATGTCTAACTTTAAAACGAATAAAAAAAATCTCCTTCTTCAATCTCCCCAATGTCAAAAATTAATAGATTTATACCAAGAATCATGCCATCGGACCTACCCCGCGGAGCCATACAATGCCAAAGAAAATCTCTACCTGCGCAAATATTATTCAAAGTGGATTGTGGAAAATTGGCTCTGCCGGTTTCCGATAAAGCAATGAAATCTAAGTTTTTTTTTCTGTTGTTAGATCCGAAAGAAATCTATACTTTTTACAGTCAACAAACCCGTTGCAATTCCAAAAAATTCCTTTCATCTAGAACGGTTCTTGTGTTTTTTCTTCTTTTTAGACGTGAATTTTTATTCTGTGATACAGGGGTTTGTAGACACACCGGGTCACATCCCCCATCACCAAGACCTTCCAAAATTTCTGAACATATTAAATTTAAGGCTTCTAAATCTATGTTATCATCATTCGAACAAAACGTCGAAGCATCGTCTAGTAAGCCATTATTTTCCTCCACTAAATTTTTATTCTTATCTATTCTACATAAATCTGCATCTCTTAATGACTTTAAAGAAATCAAAACATCTTGATCATTATCCCCTAAATCAATCCCTAAAGACTTAGGTGTTCTTAACAAAGAAGAATCATCGCGCGAAATAAAAGAGCATGGATGAGATATGTTACCTTTTCCTGTCGCGTGATCTAAGTTTTTGCAAGCCTTCAGTTTTGATGCTTTCTCGAGAGAATCTTGATCCACATTTAATGCAGTCCTCTTGCTTGATCTCACAGGTGCCATTGTCCCACCATTATGCATTTTCATTTTATTATGTAGCCCAATGTCACTTTGTGGAGACAATAAATTAGCCTTCCACTGGCCATTACCATTCATCCCAGTCTGAGAAAGCACTATCACTGGTTTGTTGTTTGATTTGACATGTGTACTTTGATGTGCTTTGGATACAACACCTTCCTCCTCTTGTTGGGCAGCACCACCAGCTTTGTGCTGACCAGAGGCATGTAGCTGGCTCCCAGTTGCATTGGTAGGAGACTAGAATCTGGTCTATGGTGCAAAGGGGAAACACTCCACTGCAGCGCTGGAATATAAAATACAAAGGCTTAGACAATTCCTGAGGGGTTGGGCAAAAAATGTAAGTGGAACCTATAAGAAGGAAAAAGCCAAGCTGATTGAAAAAGCTGATGCGCTTGACAAAAAAAAGCATAAGTGCAACCTTTAAGTAGTTTGGAATTAGATCTAAAACTTTTTTTACAAAGAGAGACTAACTTCTCTTTTACGGGAGGAGGAAGTCAAATGGTACCAATGAGACAAGACAACTAGGTTATTATTGGGTGATCGTAGTACTAAGTATTTCCACCTTGTGGCCAATGGTAAACACGGAAAAACTCGAAATTCCAGCTGTAACAAGTGAGGGAGTAATTGAAGGTGATAAAGATCTAAAGAATTTCATCACCAACTATTATAAATGTTTCTTTGAGGAACCAGCGGTTAATAATTTTTCTATGGTGGAATCTAATACTTCACACATTCCACAAATCTCTCATTTAGAACTCAACAAGGCTGTCACCCTCGCTATCTACCACTGATCTGGAATGCAAGGTGCATCCACGAAAACAAAAGTCTATGAACCATGCTTATACTAACAATTACTAATTTACTCCTTCTAGAACATGAATAAAGCACTCAAAAGAGTTGTGATCCTGATGAACAATCTAAACATAAAACTGACTTGAATTAGAAATCAATTACCATAGATGTCTCTGAAGCAAGCTCAGGTAGAACTTGGATCTACCAAGGTACAAGTCATAGAGAGAGCATCGATAGGATGAAACTTCCACAAAATTATTCCCTCACTCTCTATCTGACTATTTTCTATTTACAAGGGATAGCTCTTAATGTGGGAGGACTATTATTCTCTTGAGTGTTGTCATACTATCCTAAGATGAGGGATGCCTTCTAGAAGAGGTAGGTGGCTCCTTTTATAGGGGGGCACCATGCATCCTGTGGGCGCATGAATCCATAGCAACCTGGCATCTCATCCCTTGAATTGAACCGACCTAGGGCAATGATGTAGATTGGACCTTAGAGGTAGTGGGAAATGGTCATATGAAGAAGGGTTGACCAGCAGGATCCATAGGTCGGCTAGCCTACAGGTGGGGCTGGCTAGCCTCCCCTGGTGAGGGATAGGGTAGGGCCATAGAGATTAGCCTTCTACAAATGATTATGGGTCATTTAAGTTAGTTTTGTCGTGGATGGTTGAGATTTGCTCCGATGAATTGACGAATATGTCCACTTTGCCTAGTTTCTGGATAAATCCTCTTGCATTCACATATTCATCAAAACTTATGGAATTCATTATTTTAAAAACATATACCTATGTTTGGGGATGAAATTAAGTATATATATGTAGGTTATGTTGACGATTTATGATTGATGTTAACAACCGTCAACACGCACACTAGGTTCTCATGCATATGTACAAATGGCATCACCTAGTGGCACTTGATAATCATGTTTACCATGATTCTCCCCTCTTCATAATATGGTTGTCTATCACAAATGTGATCACGATATCTATAGTGTCTTTACCACACAAAAAATCCTATTATACCTTTGCCTTAAGGTCAATAGGGTTTTGTTTTTTTATTTATTTTCCTAATGTGAAGCACTTGATCGCCATCTTTTGTGACCATCTTCTTCACCTTGAGTGCCATCTTGCTCCACACTTGGACTTGGACAACTTATCTTATCTACACACTTAGACATAGAGTTAGTCCAATATATTTCATAAATTATTCATAACTAAGCTAGGGCTTTCACCCACATGCCAAGTTCGTACTCTAGTCATGCATATAACTAAAATCACAAACCTAGAATTTTTTAGGTGCCATTTTATTTGTTTTCCGAACAAACAACATTGATATTGCCTTCGTCTTGATATATTAGAAAGCACAAGCAAGTGGTGCAAGGAGGGTGACTTTAACTTTATTGTCGACAACAACAATCCCACTGCAACCATAGGCTACTCAAACTATAATCCTTAGTTGCCAATCAGCCTTCTATGTTGCCTAGCTGCTAGACACACATGTGCGGTTGATGAATACCCTAGTCAAAGGTTTTGCATCTTCAAAACATGATAGAGAACCATCCTACACAACATTGAAAAGGTTGCCTCTATGTGGGACCCATAGTTGTTCGTTGTAACAGCGTAGACCCTAACTGACAAAAGGATTCCAATAGATCCAAACTTCTCAGTCGCCACCATGAGAACACAACAAGAGAGCTTAGAAAATTCACTATTGGACTCCACACCTTACTATCACTACCTTGAAAGAAACCTCAGCATGCGTATGCGTCCACCATATCTACTGCTAGACACCATATTAAGGATACCCCAGTCACTAGGTCAAGAAGTTTGTAGGAGACCTCAGTGACGCCATGTGTGAGCTTTCTAGCCCGCCATGCTTGGTGTCGTGCCACTGCATCTTGGCCTCGAACACGGTTCAACCCACGACAGCACGAATCTAGCCGCAAGCCTCCCAAATCCACCTCAACTTCCATTTGTCATTGCATCTGCCTCTACCTACGCAACCCTTGCTAGCACCACCATGATTGTCTGAGCACTAGCTTATCATGAAAGCAGTAGAACTAAGTGGCATCACACCCCATCCTTGCACATGGCCACCCCTGAACTACCAAAAGCTCCACTTTGGCGCACTTTGGTCATAACTTAAGTCGGCTCCCACGTATCGAGATCCGATCGTAACCAACAAACTCTAGGCCTGAGCCCCGCCACCACTTTCGTAGCAAGCCGCATGGACCTCCCGTAGTGGCAAGACATGAAAGAGAGAAAGGAGGGGGTGGGGTGTTGCGGTTCCGGTGTTGCCTGAGTCTCCCACATGGGTAGGTAATCTAGGAGGTGAAGGGACTCAACCTAAGATGATAGATGTTGGAAACCATTTTATTTCAGAAGCGGGTTATTTGGCGATATCAAGCATATATGTTTAAAAGTGATAGATTATCAAGCTGATCGTGAAATACATGTGTTGCTAGTTTTTCTTGGTTGAAATTTGAACAAAAAGTGTCCATCTTGTTGATATCAGATAAAAGGTGTCAATCTGAATCTGAAGTTTGTATGTTTTTTATGTGAAGTGAAATAAATTCATAAACTTGAAAGTAAAAATAAAATTCGAGCCATTCGTTTGGATTCCCAATTAAGTGAAGTTCTTCATAAGAATTTCTAATCATTCATTTGGAGCCCAATTAAGTGAAGTTCTTCAGAAGTGAAGGTTTGTCTCTTATAGGGAATATAGTGTTGGTTAGAAACAAGTACAAGTAGTATCTACTCCCTTGAGGTCACGTACTCAATTAGTATGCAATAGACATAGCTTTCTTTTTGCAAGAAAATATATAGAATGACCTAAACAATTTGGTATTCTTAAAAAAAAGGATTCAGGATAGAGGGTACAAGTCATGATAGCAGTCAAACCAAAATTTCAGATCATTATCATTGTTGGCCGTGGACACTATATATCTAGGCAGCACTTGGGCTAAGAAAGCTATCAATTGGGCGTTCGTACCCCTAATTCTAGGATCCTAGGAATAGATGGACAATGACGTGAAAATATACTCTACTACATAGACCCAACCTGCATATTAAGTTGAAGCGGCACGCATGCCCTATATATTGGCTATTGTATTGCGTGGGTGTCCCCCTGGCTATATGCTAACGACAATACATGTTATTGATGTTATATGACCGGTCAAAGTGAGGTGATACTACAAGAGTACTACAAGGTGGTGGAGATGGACTACATGTCGTTTCGACGTTTCCGGAATCCTATAGCTTGGCTCGACGCCAATGATGGCCGCATGTTCAGGCCGACACCCCGGCCGTCTCCTGCCGCTCTGCTTCTAGTAGTAGTTAGCAAGTACAACTTGTTAGTCTCCTACCTCTAGGTAGGCGATTTACTTAATTTGAATTCTTATTAAACTTTGATGACAGCAATGTAGTAGGTTTAGTCATTACCAGCTCAACTTGTTAGTAGCAAATTAAACATTGCATGTTTAATTACGCAAACCACGTAAGGTAACTGATGATCCCGTCCCTCTTGGCAGTGGTGGAGCCAAAATTTTTGTGGAGTTTGTACGAGACACAATGTAATATTAAGAATCAATCTAGCACGACTCTGGCTCCTCCTAAGATGGTTTTGACTCTTTAGATAGAGTATGTTTTTGGTGGAATTGAAGATATTTTAAAAAATATTTAGCAAAAACAATTATGATGATAATTTTTTAATAATATATATTAGGATTGTGAGGAGAGAACAGAGAAAAGTCATACTTTTATGGCTCCTTTATAGAAAAAAAGGGTTCTAGCTCATTCGTAAAAATTATTTTTATATGAAAATTGTAGATCTCAGTACGATCTATAACTTTCTAGTTCTGAGTTTTTTCGTTTAAGGTCGTTAAGATCTTAAAAAATAATTAATGATATACTTAAATGTAGATGTATTTTTTATTTTTCACAATTGCAGTTTAACAACGTTAGAGACAATTTTGATGGTACTGACATGAAGGGTAAAAAAAGTTTAGATCAGTGGCAACTATGAAAACTCATCTTTTTTAATGATTTATGTATAATTATCAACTTTTTTAATAATATACACGTAAAACCCCCCTAATTTATTAGCTCTTCTGTTAATTATTTTAGAGGTCGATCGATCATCCGCTGGATCTCACTGTCGAAGATTTAAAATATTGGTGCATATGCATGTTAGGATCAGGCAGGATAACGAGAACGTTGACCGGCAACTATTCTCTTTCTTTTACGAGCAAATTTGAGAAGAACAGTCCACCACATCCTAGTTTTGTTAGTACCCGTTATTATGCTTGCGTAGCAGAGTAGCCGCAGTAGTTCATTATTTTGAATTTGAGTTGGTTCGGGGGAACTGATCGATCGAACTATAGCTATATATATATATATATATATATATATATATATATATATAATATATATATATATATATATATATATATATATATATATATATATATATAATTGGGTCCGGCACCACATCAGCTGACTAGTTGTCTGATATATATATATATATCCCTGATGGTAAGCATATGCACGTAGTGCCATTTATTTGAAGCCGTAAATCCAGCTATCCAGGTCAGCAGTGCAGGAGGCAGGCGTACAGCGGGACTGGCCGACCGGCCCTGCATGCTCATTGCTCAACTCATCTCCATCATGCTGCGCGCGCGCGGCACGCAGCGACGATGCATGAGACGAGAGCAGCAAAGGAAGGGGACATGATGCCCGCCGGCTCTCGTGGGCTGCCGCGACATATATATCCTCCCATCGATCCCTACGTACTAGTCGATGGAGACAAAGCGGGTATTCTGCAGGCTAAATAAATGGCACATGCCACTACCGTATGTTTCTACTCATCACGAATCATGTGCATTGCATTGCATACACCATGCCACTGCCTCCTCCAGCTCCACCTCCACTTGGGTACGGTTGAGCTGAGGCAGCTGGAACTGGAATCTCCGGGCCTGTTTGGTTGGTGACCTGGATGACTTGCCTGATAAAAAGTTTTGTCTGGAAGTTGCGTGAAAATTTGATGAAATCTGTCTGGCCAGGTAAATAGAGAAATATCCGTTTGGTTGGAAACCTGTGCCTGAGAAGTTTAATAAAGAGAGATGTATTTTATTGTACATAAAATAATCCTACTTAACAACATTTGAGTAATAAACACAATTAATAAAAATAAAAATAAATCAAACGCTTTTATGAATGAATAATATGAAAACAAAATTAATTTTATTATTTTTATTGTTAACTATTTATACATATAATTAAGGAATATATATTTTTAAAAGGAAACAAGGAAGGATGTTTCGGCCAAACTTTCTCAGCACATGGAATAAAAAAAGAACAAGATTAAATGACTATAGGAAAAAAAAACAAAGCAAAAGAGACACGTCCATTAGTGTATTGATTGCACCCAGGCAGCAGGACAGCAGCGTGCTGTAGCCAGGCAGTCGTTTTCGGTCGCCTGGCGGAGGTGCTCTTGCCTGGCCCAGGCAGCTAATCAGGGCTTCAAAATACACTCCAGGCAACGTCCAGGCAGCTGTTAGTCCAAGCAAGTTTGCTCCAGGGTGCAAACCAAACAGGCCCGTCCGCCGATCCTCATGACCCTGATCAGCTCTCAATGGTGGCTGACTGTGGTACGGTACGGTACTCCTAGCTAGCTATGTAGTAGTATGTGCGTGCTGTACTACCATACTGCTACTATGAGGGGGACAGACAGACAAACAGACCGAGAGATCGAGGGTTGTTGTGAAATGAGTGATACATCCATCACACACGCACAGGCCGGCACACTGCTCGATCGTGAGACGACAACACCCCCGTAGCTTTTGGAACGTCTAGTAGTGTATAGATGAGACAACGCCTTTAATTTGCCAAAAGCGCCCAGACTACGCTTTATTTGTTTCCTGCAAAAGTAATTATGTGTGTACATATATAGATTCGTGAGAAACGACATTGACATAGTATGTTCACATGGTAGTACCATACCTGAGGAGTGAGTGAGCGCGGAGGAATCGCTCAATCGAGTATTATTATATAATACATACAGGCCTGCTGGCAACACCAAGTCCTGTCGACGACCCTTGCTTGTTGCATTGTGTGTGTGTGTGGTGTACTTTATACGGCCGGAGATCCTGCTCTGATCTCATTCACATATGTATATATATAATATATATATATATATATATATATATATATATATATGCAGTTCTCGCATGACTCTCACAAAGATATGGAGCGTTATGAGGCATCATGCCTTCTTGTATCTATCATTCTCTTCTCTCATCCTTTTTCTGTCATTTGTGCGTTGCATTGGTTTGCAAAATCCTCAAGCAGGTCGCCCTGATGATGATGCATGCAACCTATTCCAACTGATGGTGAGATGTTGTTTAATCGACTCGATGCTTATTAAGCAGCTATATATCGACCCAGCTGACTCCATTTGTTGCCACGTTACTTGTTCTCTGAAAAAAAAAACAACTTTACCGATTGATCAGCAGCTCTGCGTACCCTTCTTCAGTCTTGCTGGGGCTTGTGGTGGGCACAGCAGGAGTGAGGCCAGCGTGCATCGACATCCATCAGAATGTCACATGCACCACCAGCGCCATACACTTGCTGCTGGATGCATTGCAACAATGGGATGGAGCACCTGCACTTGGGCTCGGGATTATGTCCGTCGCTGCCCCTGCCTCTGCCTCTGCCTTTGATCAATCGATCCCGGGCAATTCTGCATGCATCATTGCTGGTCCATTCCCCATGTCTCTCTTTCTCGTACTGTCCGCACTGCTATTCCTCTAAATTTATCCTTTATTTGTCCGAGTCATCAAGATTCTTTCCTCTATATAACTTTCTTCCGCACTCATCATTATCTATATCTCATACTCTATACCAACTATTAACCGTGGGACCCACTTATTACTTTCTCTAAATATATTCATATGAGATCTTGTTTTGAAGGATTTATTATAACAAATTTAATGTGCAAACAGAATTTAATTTGGATTTTTGGGTTGGGAGTTATAACGTTTTTTGTTAGTCTAAATAAAAGTTGCACGCAAATCGAGGAGCTGCAGATATGGCGCAGGCTCAGCGAATTGCTACAGATAGGGGAGGTGAACCGTATGCGCTGCGGACAGTCTCAAACTATGGAATTGAAGCGGCCGGTATAAGCGCACACAGAGGAATACAGGATGACAAGGAGTGCAGCGTGCACAGATGAGGGGGCGTACCTGATGGACCGCTACCAGGAGCAGGCCTTGCTCTGGCACTCTACTAGCGAGCAGGCTGTGCCGCCGATGCAGCACAGCAACGAAACGTGCATCATTAGGTACGGTATGAGGGGCGTTCGTCATCGCCTCTGCAAGACCATCATTATTAGGCCAGCCTGATTGACGCTTTACGCATGCTTTGCAAACACTGATGCACTACCAAAGCATCGGAGCTCCTTTTAAAGGGATGCCGCGTGTTTCTTTTTTTCTTTTGTTAAAACAAATGTCTTCTAATTAGTCAACGTATGGTAGGTACTATAGTCAACGTATGGTATTGTACAAGGTGAGAATAATTACATGTAGGAGTAAAAAAAAAACTCCTTAGAAGTAGGAGTTTGAAAACCTCTGCAAGTAAAAAGTGATATGTTTAATTTGAGTGAGTCTATGCATCGATCTAACGATATATAGATTCATCATCAACAAAAAATCTATCCAGTTTTAGAACAATATAAAATGATGACACGTCTAGAGAAATAATAGATGCTAAAAATAAAATTCTGACAGATTTGTATAACACAGTGTTTACATCAAATTTTAAAATGAGATGTGAGAACCTAGAAATTATGAAGACCGTGTCATACACGAATATCGACTGATTCGGACTTGGATCGTAGTCGGTGCCTAAGGATACTCTGAAAGCCATGACGTTAGAAAGGGACGATGACATTAGCTGTGAATGTGTCGAACTCCACTAGAATGGCCGGGAAGCGTGGAGCCAGGTTTGTCTTATTTAGGTTGTTTTCTTTCATTCCATTAGAATGAACTTATCGATCAGGACTCATGTTAGGCCCAGGATATAAATATAGAACTATGGCTATTACAATAGGACATCAACACATAATTAATATAATCTTTCAGCTTGCATCCCAAAACCTTAGGAGTAGAAGCAGTGTTGATCTTGACGAATTATCTAGTAAGCAGAGTTGCATTAGTTTTTATCTCTAGTTTACTTGTAAGTGTCATCACGACTAGTATTATATCTTGTTAGGCTGCATTGTTTGATCTCTAGCTTGACTTAATACTAATTAGTTATCGGTTTGTGTGTAATTAAGTAAGACTATGATTTGATCTCTTGCTCAGTTTGATATTAAATCACCAGTTATTGGAACTATTAAAATTAGTTGGAATTCTTTTGACTTCTTACTAGTTTCAGTAGATTCATTCATCAATTATCGATCCTGCTATTTTTTTCATTTTTACTAGATTTAGTAACATCACCAATTTACCTGATTAAGATTCAGATTCATCGGCTTTCATCATATTAATATATCATTTATTCCTATATATATCACGGTCACATCCTTATCCTTGATGTCATATTCTATTATATATCATGTTTATCTTAATCTTGATCAAGCATAGTGCAAGTTCAAGATCTGGTTTTGCTATAATTGGCTAATAATATTTAATCTATCAATTCTATCATCGTTGCATCGTATGGACCTTTTTGATAGCGACATTAGGTTTGATTTTATCAGCTAATCGACATTTTATTAGAAAAATAAGGCTTTGTTAATTCACAATGCCTTGGTCGTATAGCCGATGGCTTATGCTTTACATGCTGATAACATTTTTTGAGGAATTTGTTGAATTATAGATAGGTTTATCAGCTTATTAGCTTTAATTTATTATCTTTGCCAACACTGCATCGATATGACCTATTTGGTAGTAGTAATAGATTAGATCTGGTTAATATATAGATTTATTTATATTAAATAAGTGTCTTCTCACATGTTATACATAACTTGCTTTATATCGGCTCAATAAACAATAGCATGCGTTCTTTGAGATGCATGGCTTCTTTGATATGCATTGTTTATACATGAAAACGGTCGATAACGTCTGTTTCCTGTTGATTAATATCACAGCATTGCCAGATATCAGCCCCATAGCCGGTAACCTGACGCCTGTCTCTACTGATTAATACCACTGCATTGCTAGATATCGCCCCGTAGCCGGTAACCTTATGCATCTGCTCTTTTAGCCATATATTGGAACTGTCTAAAACAAAATCTAAATTACTGGTTATTATTTTTTTCTCTTATCAATTACAGGATTAAATTGACTAGCATGTCTAAGAACTCAAAACCAACTTCTCCTGCTATCGTCTAGGCTTATCGTTGTGCCCTGATGCGACTGTAGGAAGATAGGACTGGGGCAAAGGCCACACTGAGCAACAGTCAGGGGCGTGTATATATATATATATATATATATATATATATATATAAGCCAAAGGGCTGAATTACAGGAGGTGATATACACCAATAATAGGCTACTATATGACTATACAGGCCTACCATACATGAGCCTACTATATATGACTATGCAGGCCTACCATACATGAGTATATGTCTATATTCCAACAGCCCCCCGCAGTATCATTCGGGAGAGGATCGGACGTTGAGGTTGGATCGGAAGGACCGAAAGACAGCAGTAGGCAGTCCTTTTGTGAAGATGTCCGCATATTGAAGTGTTGTTGGAACATGTAGAACATGAACTTCCCCGAGAGCAACACGATCACGCACAAAGTGCAAATCAATTTCCACGTGCTTGGTGCGCTGATGTTGAACCGGGTTGGTGGAGAGGTATACAACACTGATGTTGTCGCAGTAAACCACCGTAGCCTTAGACAATGGGCGATGAAGTTCAGCAAGAAGCTGGCGGAGCCAACATGCTTCGGCCACAACATTAGCAACGTTGTGATATTCAGCTTCAGCGCTCGAACGAGAGACTGTATGCTGCCTTTTGGAAGACCAGGACACCAAATTATCGCCAATAAAGGCACAGAAGCCGGAGGTAGAGCGCCTAGTATCGGGGCAGCCCGCCCAGTCCGCATCGGAGTAGAGGAGCAGATCATGAGAGGAGCTGCGAGTGATCTGAAGACCATACTTGATAGTGCCTTTGATGTAGCGAAGAATGCGCTTCAGAAGAGAGAAGTGTTCCTCCCTCGGATCATGCATATGCAGGCAGATCTGTTGGACGGCGTGAGCGATGTCAGGCCGTGTAAGAGTAAGGTACTGAAGCCCACCAGCTAGACTGCGATAGAGGGAGGCGTCGGCGACTGGAGGACCCGCTGCAGCGGATAGCTTGGGACTCACTTCAATGGGAGTGGCACAGGGGTTGCAATTCTGCATCTTGGCACAGGTAAGAAGCTCCAAGGCATACTTATCTTGAGTTAACATCAAACCAGAGGTAGTCCGGGAGGCAGTGACACCAAGGAAATAGTGCAGTTCACCAAGATCAGACATAGCAAATTCCTGTTGAAGGGAAGCGATGATCTGCTGAAGCAGTGCAGTGGAGGAGGCTGTCAGAATGATGTCGTCCACATACAGTAACAAGTACGCAATGTCATTGCCAGACTTGCGGATGAACAAGGAGGTGTCACATCGGGAACTGCAAAATCCAGTAGAGAGGATGAAAGACTGGAATCGAGTGTACCAAGCGCGTGGGGCTTGTTTAAGTCCATATAGTGACTTGTTCAGCTTGCAAACATGTTGTGGAAAGGCTGGATCAATGAACCCTGATGGCTGCCGAGAGTAAACTGTATCTTCCAGAGTACCATTTAAGAAGCCATTCTTCACATCCAGTTGATGAATAGACCAGTTGCTACTGATAGCCAGAGAAAGAAGAGTGCGAATCGTGGCAGGTTTCACCACCGGACTAAAGGTCTCCTCAAAATCGACCCCTGGTTGCTGAGAGAAACCACGAAGCACCCAACGGGCTTTATAGCGATCCAGTGACCCATCAGACTTGAGCTTTTGGCGATAAATCCACTTCTCGGTAACAATATTGGCATTGGGTGGGGCTGACACTAAATCCCAAGTCCTGTTAGCCGTGAGAGCATTGAACTCTTCAACCATTGCATTCTTCCAATTAGGATCAGCAAGAGCGTGCTTGTAGGATGTTGGACTGGGCGATGGTCCGGCAACATGAAATATGGCGGGAGTGCGGAGCCCACTCTTGGCTCGAGTAGCCATTGAATGGTCATTGGAGATCGGTGGAATGGGTACTATCTGAGCTTCTGAAGACCGCTGAGAGGCAGGAATCGGCGCAGGAGCAGATGCATGAGAGACCTGCTGCTGAGGAGCAGGTGGTGCCGACGCGATGATGGAGAGTTCCATAGGACGTGGACGGCGAGTGTAGACAGCTGTGATAGGCGGCCTGGTGCTATAGTCAGGCAGCGCTGATGAAGAGGTGCCTGCACCAGTGGCAGGGCTGCACGTGGCGTGCGATGTTGACGTCGAACCGGGCGCACCGTGCATCGGGGCTGGCCTGGTCAGCGATACCGGCGCCCTTGCAGCAGCTTGCGACGAGGATGGCGCTGGTTCGGTCGCGTCAGGCGACGGGGCAGGACCGTGCGGCGTCGTGGAACCAGGTGTGCTGGGCGATGATGGAGGGCCTCCTGCCGGCAATGAGCCGAGCACACCGGGCAGAGGCGCATGAGCGCCAGGGAGCACCGCATCATCATCTGCAAAGTCATCCAAAAACGAGTACGAAGAGGCAGGTGTGCTAGTACGAGCAGCATAAGGAAATGTGAGCTCGTCGAACACGACATGCCGGGACGTGATAATTTTGTTAGACTTGAGATCAAGACAATGGTAGCCCTTGTGATCGGAGGGGTACCCGAGAAAGATGCACTCGGTGGATCGTGGTGCAAGTTTGTGGGGAGTGGTAGCTGATAGATTGGGATAGCAGCGACATCCAAAAGCCCGAAGGTGGGAATATGATGGCTTGGAGCCGAACAGAGTCTGGTGTGGGGTGAGGTTTTTGAGGACTTTGGTGGGTGGAGGTTAAAGAGGTGAGTGGC
The DNA here is from genome assembly GCA_022036555.1 of Microstegium vimineum. Classification (NCBI taxonomy): domain Eukaryota; kingdom Viridiplantae; phylum Streptophyta; class Magnoliopsida; order Poales; family Poaceae; genus Microstegium; species Microstegium vimineum. Next base: position 17,733,067 of record CM039124.1, on the reverse strand, counting down.
TGTGTGTAAGGCATCGGCCTAGAAGGCGGGAGGAAGACCGACTTGAATCAATAATGTTCAAAGAATATTATTGATTGAGCGGATGACACGTTCAACTTTGCCATTTTGTGATGAAGTATGCGGGCAAGAGAGACGGAACCGAATTCCCTGGGAAAGAAAAAATGAGCGAGCAGCGTGGTTATCAAATTCACGACCATTATCACATTGGACGAAATTGATATGACACTGAAAATGTGTTAACACGTAGGTGTGAAAATCACGAATAGTGGAAAACGTGGCAGATTTCAGTTTCAAGGGAAACGTCCAGAGATAATGAGTGAAATCATCTAAACACACCAAATAATATTTATTTTCAGACACACTGGGAACCGGAGAAATCCACAAATCACAATGAAGAATCTCAAAAGGGAGCTGAGTGCGTGTTAAAGATGTAGCAAATGGCAAACAAAAATAATTTCCTAACTGACACTCATGACAAGGAGTGGCAGGTGTTTTATTTATGGCTACAGAGATGGCGTTTGTTGTCTTCAATGTAGAGAGAACTTTGGTGCTGGGATGGCCGAGGCGACGATGACAGATGTCTTCGGAAAGAGCCAGCAACACAGCGCGAGTGGAGGTGGGTGTCGTGAAGAAGGGGTACAGATCGCCGGAGCTATTGCACCGATAGAGCAGCTCCTTAGTGTTCAGATCCTTCACAGACAGACCAAACGGGTCAAATTCCACAGACACAAGGTTGTCAATGGTAAACTTGCTTACAGAAATAAGATTAGTGACTAATTGAGGAGAAACTAAAACGTTGGATAAAGAAAATTGCCGGGTAGGAGAGGGAAAAACAACACTACCACCAGCGGTGATGGCAATGGAAGCGCCGTTGCCGACAAGAATATTTGTGGGTGTGTGGGAAGGAGAGGTGGAGGAGAGAATACCCTGATCGTTGGAGAGATGGGAGGACGCGCCGGAATCCATGAACCAGTTGGGCTGCTGCAGAGTCATGGAGTTCAGCGTGTTGATCAAGGCAGTGTGTAAGTGCATTCGCCCCCTAAGTGTGAGTTTTGGATAATTGATAACAATCACCCTAGGAACTAACACGCTTATCCTAAGCATATTCACAGATGTTGGTTATTGACAAGCTTAAACGATGAAATATGGTGATTGAAGCACCCCCAATTTTCTCTCTATGGAAAGCGGACTAGCTCAAGTGCCAAATAGATTTATTCATTTGAATTGAGTCATAGGAAAAGCCGCACTACCAAGAGGGATACATGTTTGGCTAGCTTGAATAGGGTAAGAGTGCTCAAGTTATTAGTATAGAGACGCTTGAGAGACGCCGTGCAAAATGGGCACTTAGAGGAGTGTTTTGGTGGCTGTCTTCAAGCCACTGGTAGTACTGGTCTACCACCGGTACTACCGGTGGAGGACCGGTAGTACCGCTCAGGTACCGGTGGCGCTCTAATGCATGCGAGGGCATCAGCCCTTTTTGCACATCCGGTGGTACCGGTCACACACCGATGGTACCAGTGGACCGGTAGTACCGGTAGTACTCTTTTTCCCAGATCTGAACCCAATCCTTCCAATGATCACTTTTGATCGGTAGTACCGGTGCTGCACCAGTAGTATCGGTACCGCTTCGGGCTGAGCATCTAAAAGTCCATTCTTCCCCTCTCTCACCCCATCCACTCATTCATTCACTTCCCACACACCTAAAGATGAAAAAGAGCTCTCCAAGCTTGACTCACCCCCTTCTCTCTCCCTCTTGCTCTAGAACTTCGAATCTTGCTAGCTTAGAGCGAGAGAAGCGAGATCAGAGAGCGGGGAACTTCGATCTACGACTTGAGCACTTGGATCCCTCTTCTTGTCGGCCAGATTTGTGTCTTTTACTCTTGGGTTCTTGGAACCCTAGCCGGCTAGGTGTTCTTCGTGGTTGCCCGTGTTGCTTCATTTGTGAGGGCACCCTAAAGTGTTTGTATTCACCCTTTGATTCTTAGTGGAAACCTCGGGCTAACCTTTGTGGTTGCTTTGAGAGAGGCAAGGAGGTGGAAGAGACTCCGACCTTTGTGGTCACCTCAACAACGGGGACGTAGGTGCTCCTTGTGTGGAGACCGAACCTCGGATTAAATCCCGCGTCTCGTGTGCTCCCTTCTATTTCATATTATTGTGCTATCACTTGTTGTTCTTGATCTTCGTGTTCTTCCTCTCTCTCTTGCTCTTAGGGTTGGAGAGACCGATCTACGATTTGGTGAAGAAGCAAGGCAAGCGGAGTACTCCTACTACCTCTACATCATCCGAGGACTGTAAGGAATTAGCAGATCTGAAATCTAAGTTGTTTCCCATTGAGATTTCATAGTTTTCGTAGGAAGTCAGTGCAACCGGCAGTACCGGTCTCCCACCGGTAGTACCGGCCTACCATCGGTAGTACCGGCAGTACTAATTTCTGCATCAAGTATTTTTTGAGTTTCAGGTTTTTAGAATTGCCTATTCACCCCTCCCCCTCTAGGCCAATTAGGTCCTTTCAATTGGTATCAAAGCAAGGTTCCTCTCTCATACGCCTCACCGCGTGAGGAAACATAATTGGTCAAGATGGATGAAGCCGCAATAAGTCAACTAGTCGAGCAACTCACCGCCAAGATCACCGTCAAGATGCAAGAGCAACAACAAGCGTAAATGAACAAGATGCAAGAAGAACTTGACAAGATGAAGGAAGTCTTGAGCAAGAAAGTTGAAAATGCGGCAAGTATGAATGAGAAAGAGGCACAAGGTGGTGGAAATGAAGAAAAGTCACCCAAGGGCTTTGCTAGAATTCAATATGATTATTCATCTTCAAGCAAAGGCCCCAACACTCATCTACCTATCATCAACCCCGGCAAACCTCCTATGTTTGATGGAGTTAGATACACCGATTGGTCTCATAGGATTAAGCTACATCTTATTTCCGCAAGATGTTGGGAAGTTGTGGATGTTAGTGTAAGGATTCCGGAAGAAGGAAGTGAGATGACATCGGAGGATTACATGGAGATGCAATTCAATGCTACAGTGGCAACCTTGATATTGCAATGCCTTACTCCGGAAGATAACAACAAGGTTAATGGGCTAGAGAGTGCAAAGCTCATTTGGGATACTTTGAAGGTATCATATGAAGGAGATAAGAGTGTAAGAGTTGGAATGATTGAGCTATTGCAAGGCAATATTGAGAACTTCACTTGGGATGAGGTTGAAACCACCCAAGAGATGTTTGATAGATTCATGACAATCGTCAATAGAATAAGAGCTCTTGGTTCAAACCGATGGGATGACAATTCTGCCGCAAGGAAATTGTGTAGAGTGTATAGAAAGAACTCTTATGAGCGCTTGTCTAAGGAGCATTCTTCCCTTAATAAATCTTTAGCTAGTCTCAAGAATGAACATAGTTTGGTTCAAGAAAGCCTTACAAGCTTGACAAGCAAATATCATGAGCTTGAGCTAAACTATGGCACTCTTTGGAATAGCACTTCCTCTTCTTCTAAGGAGTCCGATGATTCCAAAGCTTCAACTAGCAATGGTTGTAAAAGATGTTATAAAGTTGATATAAATGCTTCTACAACTAACCTTGTTGAGCTAGAGAAGAAGGACAAGGAGATTCATAGGTTGAGCACGATTGTGAAGAATGGTTGCAAGTGCAAGGATAAGCAACCATCAACCATCTACAAGGGCTCAATACACCCCTCCATCAAGGATGGCATTGGCTACAATAGGTATGATGGAAAGGCCAATGGAAGGCAAATGATCAATGGAGTGTCTTGTGTCAAGTACAACAAAAGTGTTCCACTCAATGACCTTCTCAACAAGGTCAACAATGTCGTCACTCCTACCCCACAAGCTACCAACAATAAGAAGCAAGTGGAGGTGCCCAAGCAACAAGTGCCTATCTCACGAAGCTATGCTAGTGACTATATGTGTTGTTCGGGCAAAGATGGCAAGATTGTTGTGAAGTATGTTGGTGCACTCAAGAAGAGGCAAATCATGAGTGTTTGGGTGCCCAAATCTTATATGACTAACCCCCAAGGACCCAATTCTATTTGGGTACCTAAAACAAAGGATTAGCTTGTCTTGTAGGAATACCTCTCCGGTGGAAAGAGTTGGGTGCTTGATAGTGGTTGCACAAATCATATGACCGAAGAGAAGAACATGTTCACCTCCTTTCAACCTAGTCAAGATTCAAGTGAAAGGATTGTGTTTGGTGACAATGGTAAAGGGAAATACTTGGATTGGGTACAATTGCTATCTCAAATGATAATTCCATTTCCAATGTATTACTTGTGGATTCGTTGGGATACAATTTGTTGTCTGTATCACAACTTTGTGAAATTGCTCTATTTAGTTGATTTCTCATCTAATAGAGTGGAGTCCGAGACTTGTTTAGTGGCAAAATCTAGCATGGGTTGGTTATGGCATCGCCGACTTGCCCATATTGGGATGAGGAACTTGGACAACCTACAAAAGGGTGAACACATTCTTGGACTAACAAATGTTTCTTTTGAGAAAGATCGAATTTGTAGTGCATGTCAAGCGGGCAAACAAGTTGGAGCTAAGCATCCCGCCAAGAACGTTGTGTCAACAATTCGACCTCTAGAGTTACTCCACATGGACTTATTCAGTCCCAATGCTTACATAAGTATTGGAGGTAACAAATATGGCTTTGTAATTGTTGATGATTATTCTCGCTTCACTTGGGTATTCTTTTTGAGAGATAAAGGTGAAACCCAAGGGATCTTCAAGAAGTTTGCAAGAAGAGCTCAAAATGAGTTTGATGTAAAGATCAAGAAAGTGAGAAGCGACAACGGAACGGAGTTCAAGAACACCAACATAGAAGAGTTCCTTGATGATGAAGGGATCAAGCATGAGTTTTCGGTTCCCTACACTCCCCAACAAAATGGGGTTGTAGAGAGGAAGAACCGGACGCTCATAGAAGCCGCAAGAGCAATGTTGGATGAATACAAGACTCCGGAGAAAGATTATTGGGCGGAAGCGGTCAACACAAGCGTGTCATGCTGTCAATCGCCTATATCTTCACAAGATTTTGAAGAAGACCGCCTATGAGCTCCTTACCGGTAACAAGCCTAAGGTGCATTACTTTCGAGGTTTTGGATGCAAGTGTTTCATACTTAATAAGAAATCCAAAAGCTCAAAGTTTGCACCAAAGGTAGATGAAGGTTTCTTACTTGGTTATGGTACTAACGAACATGGATATCGTGTTTTCAACAAGACCTCCGGTCAAGTTGAAATAGCGATAGACGTGACTTTTGATGAAACTGACGGCTCTCAAAAGGAGCAGGTCAATGTTGACATATTAGGTAAAGAAGAACCTTCTCATCAAGCTATAAAGAAGCTTGCTACCGGTGAAGTAAGACCCATTGAAGATGATGAAGATGCACAAGTACAAGTCACTCATGACCCAAGCATGCATCATGGGTCTCCCAATTCCCATAGTGATGACTCTACAACAAAAAGTGGGCATGAAGCAAGAGATCATTCAACTCAAGATCCACCACAAGTTGATGATGGCAATCAAGACAATGATGAAGATAGAAGCCCAAGACAAGATCATGATTCACAAGTCAATCAAAATGATAGTAGTGAAGATGAAAGTCCAATACAAAGAAGAACTCAAGTGCCTCACCCAAGAGTACCGCAAGCAATCCAACGGGATCATCCCATTGACAACATTCTTGGAAGCATTCAAAGAGGAGTCACTACAAGATCAAGGCTAGCAACCTTTTGTGAGCACTACTCTTTTGTGTCTCCAAAAGAGCCTCAACAAATTGATGAAGCACTTGAGGATGAAGATTGGATGATGGCCATGCAAGAGGAGTTGAACAACTTTACACGGAATGAAGTCTGGTCCTTAGTGGAAAGGCCCAAGCAAAATGTGATTGGAACCAAATGGGTCTTCTGCAACAAGCAATATGAGCATGGCGTGGTCACAAGAAACAAGACACGGTTGGTGGCTCAAGGATATACTCAAATTGAAGGCTTGGATTTTGGGGATACTTATACATCGGTGGCTAGTCTAGAGTCAATAAGGATCATGTTAGCCTTTGCCACTCATCATGACTTCAAGTTGTATCAAATGGATGTTAAGAGTGCATTCCTCAATGGCCCCCTATCCGAAGAAGTGTATGTGGAGCAACCACCGGGTTTTGAAGATCCCAAGTATCCTAACCACGTCTACAAGTTCAAGAAGGCACTCTATGGGCTCAAACAAGCCCCTAGAGCTTGGTATGATTGTCTAAGGGATTTCCTACTCAACCAAGGGTTTGAGTTAGGAAAATCCGATCTCACTCTATTTACTCGCAAAGTCCATAATGATATCTTTATTTGCCAAATATATGTCGATGACATAATATTTGGTAGTACTAATGTGACCTTTTGTGAGGAATTTAGTAGGATTATGACTAATAGGTTCGAGATGTCCATGATGGGGGAGTTGAAGTTCTTTCTTTGATTTCAAATCAAGCAACTCAAGGAAGGCACCTTCATTTGTCAAACAATGTATACCTACGACATGTTGAAGAAGTTTGACATGGATAAAGCCAAACCCGTCAAGACTCCAATGCCAACAACCGGACATCTTGACCTTGACCAAAATGGTAAGGCCGTTGATCAAAAGGTATATCGCTCCATGATCGGATCCCTCCTTTACCTTTGTGCATCTAGACCCGATATTATGCTTAGTGTGTGCATGTGTGCAAGATTTCAAGCTACTCCGAAAGAATGCCATTTGATGGACATTAAGAGAATTTTGAGATACTTAGTAAAAACTCCTAATCTTGGCTTGTGGTATCCTAAGGGCTCCACTTTTGATTTACTTGGCTATTCCGATTCGGACTATGTCGGTTGCAAGGTAACTCGAAAAAGCACTACCGGGACTTGCCAATTTCTTGGTCGGTCTTTGGTGTCTTGGAGCTCTAAAAAGCAAAATAGTTTTTCCTTGTCCACCGCGGAAGCCGAGTATGTGGCGGCCGGCTCTTGTTGTGCCCAACTACTTTGGATGAAGCAAACCCTAAAAGACTTTGGTTGTGAGCTAAACAAGATTCCCCTTTTGTGTGACAATGAAAGTGCCATTAAGTTGGCAAACAACCCCGTACACCATTCCCGCACAAAGCACATAGACATTCGGCATCACTTTTTGAGAGACCACGAAGCCAAAGGAGATATCGCTTTGCATCATGTGAGCACCGAAAATCAACTAGCCGATATCTTCACAAAGCCTCTCGATGAGTCAAGATTTTGTGCTTTGAGGAGTGAACTAAATATCATTGATTCTCATAATGTGGTTTGATGTCTTGCACACCTTTGTTTGATCTAGATTGGATAAAATGCCTTTGAAAATTTGTGTGGAGCTTTCAAAACCTATTTTCTCCTTCTCAAGCTTGTCCATTGTTATGCTATGTTGTACTGAAATCTGGAAAAGCTTGGGTTGTTAGTAGCTCTTCATAAAGGTTCATCTCTCAGTGCTCAGCAGTTTTCTCTGTTCTACCAGTTGTACCGGTTGTTGACCGGTAGTACCGGTGCTCCATCGGTAGTACCGATCTGGAGTCGGTACTTCCGGTCAGCTGGGCAGGGGCCCCGGGACCTGTTTTTACTGCGTGGGCCCAACATCTTGGAGCCTTATCCTTTCACCGCGGGCTTCCCCCCCCCCCCTCCCGACCCCAGCCCGTGCCCCCATGCGCCCGCCTCCTCCCTCCCGTGCTCCTGCTTTAGCAAGACTCGACGCCGGCGGCTCCCACCCTCCCCACCCGATCTCCCTCCACCCTCCATCCCTTTCAAATCCCTTTGGTGGAAAGGTCCCCCAGGCTGTGGTGATTCTGTTGGTGGTGGTGGTGTTTGCAAGGTGCTTCATGCCCGATCTCTCAATGTACTTTGTTCTAGGCCAAATCCTTGACATTGCTCAATTCCATAGGGGTCCTTATGCTACTGGAGCAGTTCTTGTGCGTTTCGTTTGCTCGTTTGGGCGATTTGGGGGGGATTCTGCTCATGAATAGTGGATCGGTACTACCGGTCCCTGACCGGTACTACCGGTCCTTGTGCAGGGCCACCTCCCCCCTGTCTCGCCATCTCATGTAAGCCTCGTCGTTTCTCTCCATGATTCTCGCATCTTATATATCCCTTTTGTTGGTTCTATAGAATGGAAGGTCACCGGAGGAACCCCTCTCGTCGTGCTCGCTCATCCTCTGGTGATGCCGGTGATGGCCGTGTCGTTCGTGGCCGTGGCAGTAGCACGACACGTGGCACCGCTGTCCCTACTGACCCGGCGGCTCATGAGGCCGCTCGGAGAGCTGCACTGTCAAATCCCATGGGGACCGTCGACTATCCCCCTCCTCGACATCGGTCACTGTTCGCAACAAGGTTCCTACCTCGGATGTTCTCATTGAAGGTCGTGCTATCGATCCTCGAGTGGTTGCTCAGTCACCACTTCACATTGGAGTTCTGCCTTGCGAACACATGGTGGATAAGTACCCATGTAGTTCAGTTTTGTGATGAGTGATTGCCCAACACTTGAGCGTTTCAGTTTGAGTGGCTCGATTCTAACCCTTTGCGAAAGCAAATGTGTGTCTGTCAATCGGCTTGTGGTGTGCAGGTGCTATGCCTAGTGACAGTGGTCAATGGCGTGGAGAAGGTTGAGTAGAGGCTTGCCATGCCGATGGACTGAGAGCGGTGAAGGGCGAAGCGGGGCTCGGACTGAGGGACCATGGGCGCCGGCGGACTAGCTGTGGTGGCTAGTACTTGGCACCGGCGAGTGCGAGAAGACATGGAGGTAGACTGAGTCGGCCGAGTCAATACGGTGGACGCGCGAGTCGAGCGGAGGATCCAGGGACTCAGAGTCCGACCGGGCGAAGACAAGGTGGCTCGCGTCGAGTGGTTTGGTGGATTGGGCCTCAAAACCATCCGCGTCGATTTCCGAGTTTGGGCCGAAAAACTCGGGGTTCGGTAGTTGAGCCCAAAGCTACCGGTGGCGGGTTTCCTAGGTTTGGGCCTCAAAACCTAGGCGGAGCTTTCGAGGAAGCGGAGATGGCACGTGGCGGAATCCTGGAGGTTGCGTCGAGGTGACGGAAACTCCCGGCAGGAAGCGGGGCCGTCCATTCAAATCGAGGAAGGTATCTTCGTTTTTCTCTCTTCTCCCCCAAATCCGAGTGTTCCCGTTTATCCTCTCCAAATTCAGCGATGATTTCTTCGGGATAGCTCCCCAACTGCACTAGGATAATTCCTATAAAGTTTGGTTGCAGTTGGTAATCATTTGGTTGAGTTTTGGGAAGATTTGGCGGAGAGAAGTTCGTTTTCGCGGGGAATAGTTTTCTGTTTGTGAGCGTCGGACCACTTTGCCCTAAGCTCCAGACCATAGCAAGTGGTCCGGTGGTCTTGACCTTTCACCTGTCAAGTAGCAAGGGGCGTCGGACCACCCTCCGGACCTCTCGGTTTTTGAGCTCCGGACCTTTGACGAGTGGTCTGGTGGCTCTGCTGAGGAATGCTACCACGCGTCCGACCTCTCTCCTTGGTCCGACGGGGTAGTCCGGTGGTCAGGTCCGGAGGCAAGGTGCTTACTGGATTGTCTGGCAAGTGAGCACCGGACCACCTTCCTTGGTCCGGAGGTGGCGTCGGACTAGTCCGGAGGCTCTGGTCCGGAGCTAGGGTGCTCACTGTGTTCTTCTGTCTCAGCGGGTGAAAGCGTCGGGCCATAGCTTCGGACTACTTGCCATAGTCCGGTGGCTCTGTCCTAAACTGGTATGGAGCCTCTGTTGGTGCTATTTTTCGTCCGTTCTTTTCACGGTTTGTTTCTCCGGGTTCGTGGCTAGCTCCGCTGTGTTCCTAGGATATCTCCTAGAACATCCACCCTCTTGTGGGTCGTGAGCCTAGTTCTTGCTTTGGGTTGTGCTTGGGACAAGGGTCAAAATCTTCCGAAAGGAATTTTTATTTGGCTCCCATTCACCCCCCCCCCCCCCCACTCTGGTCGCCATTCTCGGTCCTTCAATTAGTATCAGAGCCGGTTAAGGATCAATCCACCTTACACGGTTCTTGATCCGCGAAGGCGACATGGAGCAAGGTGCTGGTAAACCTCCCTACTTCGATGGAACCAACTTTGCCTATTGGAAGGTGCGCATGTCGGCTTACCTCCAAGGGCTTGACACAAAGTTTTGGGAGATTTGTGAGAATGAGAACTACATGGTTCTTGAGGCTCGAATCACCGATGCCCAGGTTACACAACATGCGTCAAACGCAAGAGCCCGTAGCATTCTCTTCTCTTGTCTGTCTCTTCCAGAGTTTGAGCGGGTTTCGAGTCTCACTACGGCACGAGAGATCTGGAAAACACTCTTGAGATATCATGAGGACAACCCTCAGATCAAGTCCAGACTCTTCGACACGTACCGTAGAGAGTACGAGAACTTTGCTCAGTTCGCCGGCGAATCTGTTGACGGGATGTTCACTCGCTTCCAATCTATCGTCAACAAGATGTGTGCCAATCGAACCAACTTGCCTTATGATGATCATGAGATGACTATCAAGCTTTTGCATGCTCTTGATCGGAAGGTATGGGAGATGAAGGTGGCTGCCATTCAGGAGTCGTCGGGCTATGATGCCCTGACCGTGGACAAGATGTTCAGCAAGCTCAAGTCCTCAGAGATTGACTACCAGACCCGGACCAAGCTTGAAAACCCGTCGAAACCATCTGTGGCGTTGGTTGCTGGCCCTGGCAGTACGTCTTCTTCCTCCTCTGACCCTTCACACTCCTTGTTTGCTTTGTCTTTGGTCATCACCAACTTCTCACGATTTCACAGCAACCGTTTGAACCGTCGGCGTGGTGGCTCAGCCAAGGGGTTCTACCGTTGTGGTGATGAGGATCACTTCATCGCAAACTGCCCCAAGAAAGCTGCGGGCGACTTCACCAAGTGCAAGGACAAGCGCGAGCACCACTTCGAGGACAAGCACAAGACCAAGGGCGGCTACCACAGAAGGTCCTCCAAGAAGGTGATCGAGAAGGTGAAGGCCAAGCACCGAGCGTTCCTCGCCTCCCTCAGTGACATCGATGCCTCCTCCGACGGAGATGCTTCTTCGAGCGATGATAAGTCCAAGGGAAAGGTTGAGGACAAACTCAACGGCCTATGCTTCTACGCCGACGCCAAGCACGGTGGCTTTTGCACCATGGCGATTGAAGAAGGCAAGGTCGGCAAGCGCAAGGATGGCCCCGACTATGACTACGACTCCGATACACCCGAGGTACCACTCACCGTCGAGTCCCTCTCTTGAGATTGAGTCTCTAAACGATGCCTTGATGAGTCAAGATGCGTTGCTCAAGCGTGCTGCTGTCGAGAGGAACGACTTTAAGGCGAAGTACCTTAGTGCACTTCATGAGCTAGATTTTGCTAAGGCGTCAGTGGTGGTTATCGAGGAGGTAGAGTGTGATGCTAGCGCCATTCACATGTCTGATCTTGTCACTCTCTAGGACAAGTATGACACTCTACTTGAGGAGGTCAGTGAGCTGAAGGCTAGGCCTAGATTACTTGGTGCGTGCAAGTCTTGCTTAGGCTTGCGTTCTGAGCTGGCACAGAAAGATGCTAGGATTGTTGTGCTAGAGAAGGTCAGCTCAGATAGCACTAGAGAGTCAGATCGCTTTGAGGCTTTGGAGCTTGAGATCGCATCGTGCAGACATGACAAGATGCGGACCGAGGAAGAAAACATATACCTTCGGTCCATCTTGAGCTGTGTGTCTTGCCAAGAGCCGCAGTTGGGGATGATGCTTAGCCAATGCAAAAGGGTTGACAGCATGGGAGTAGGCTTTGCTATAGGTGGGAAGGACGATAGTTTGTTCGGTAAGATCGGTGAGTGCAGTGGTTTGAGCGAGAATGAGAAACCCACCACAACTCCCAAGCTTACCAAGATCACTCCACCTAAGACTACCGACCCCTCCAAGTTTCTTGTGAGAGATGGTGTGTTTGAAGAGCCACCCAAAACCACTCCACAGAAGCAAGTGTGGATTGCAAAACCGAACCATCTTCGCAACCCACTTGACACACTGTCGGGCATCTCTAGTGATCCCCTTCCTAAGAAAGCTAGAGCCACCCAACCCAACAAGAGAGTGCCTACCAAGAGTGTGGTCAGGTACCATTATGAGTATTGTGAGCAGGATGGGCACCTGGCTGAGTTTTGCTTTAGGAGGAAGAGAGATGATCGGAGGCAGGTTGAGTTGAACAATCGGGACATGTACCACCCACAAGTTGGGGTGCCTGAACCGGAAGTTCGGAGGCACACTACTAGGACTAGAGGTACAATGCCTCAAGGTTCTAGGCCTCAGGTGGCGAGACCACGCGGTGGTCGTGCCCGGTGGGGTACCGGTCGTGACCCATACGACTACGGGCCTCGTGGCGGTGGCTTTACTCCACCCTTCTTCCTATCGTGGTGATCGCTATTCCCCCGTGGGGAAGGAGATGTTTGGCTTTTCTCCTAACCCATTCTTTGGGCAAGTGGGACAACACTGGTATCCTTCACAGTTTACTAACCCCAGTGTTGGTCCATTTGCTCACCCTATGTCTTTTTATTGATGTAGGAAGGAGGACTGGAGGAGACTTGGCTTGTGGATTCCGGATGCTCACGCCATATGACCGGAAGTGCCAAGTGGTTCTCCAGCCTCGACCCCGTGCGCCACACCGAGTACATTACATTCGGGGACAAGAGTAAAGGTAAGGTTGTCTCCCGGGGGTCCATTCGAGTCAATTTGTTTTTTGTCCTCAAGGATGTTGCTTTGGTTGAGAATTGACATTTTAATCTTCTCTCGGTTTCGCAACTCCTTGAAGACGGTTTTGAAGTGAGCTTTAAGCCAAACTTGTCTCGGATTTTGGACTCTCGTGGTGAGCTTCTTTGCCGGATTTTACCCTTCGGGGAGGTTTTTCGTGAGGATTTTTCTATCTCTTCCGGACCTTCTCGTTGTCTTCTTGTCGGTTCTTCCTCCGAGCTTTGGAAGTGGCATAGGAGATTGGGACATTTGAGTTTTGACTTGCTTGCAAGGCTTAGCTCAATGGACCTTATCCAAGGATTGCCAAAGCTAAAGTTCGAAAAGGATTTGGTTTGCCATCCTTGCAGGCATGGCAAGATGGTAGCCGCTTCCCATCCTCCTGTAACTGAGGTCATGACCACTCGACTCGACGAGCTCTTACACATGAACACAGTTGATCCAGCTCGGGTCAGGTCGGAAGGAGGGAAGTGGTATGTGGTTGTAGTCGTTGATGACTACTCGAGGTACTCTTGGGTGTTCTTTTTGGAGAGTAAGGATGAGGCTTTTCCACTTGTTCGAGATCTTATTTTGAGATTGCAAAATGAGCTACCTAAGAATGCCATGAGATCTATCTGCAGTGACAATGGCACAGAATTCAAGAATGCTCACTTTGCAACTCTTTGTTCTTCTTTGGGTCTCGATCACCAGTTTTCCTCACCTCACACTCCCCAGAAGAACGGTGTTGTTGAACGCAAGAATCGGACCCTTGTTGAGATGGCCAGGACGATGCTCGATGAGCATAGGACTCCTAGGCGGTATTGGGCCGAGGCACTCAGTTCTGCTTGCTATGTTTCGAATCGCATTTTCCTCCGAGCTTTCAAGAAGAAGACTTCTTATGAGTTGCGATTTGGGAGACCACCCAAGGTAAGTCGCCTATGGGTGTTTGGGTGCAGGTGCTTCATCCTCAAAAGGGCGGTAAGTTGGATAAATTTGAATCACGGTCTTTTGACGGTATCTATCTGGGCTATTCTACTCACTCTCATGTTTATCGTGCACTTAACCTTGAGACTAACCGAGTGATGGAGACCTGTGAGATTACCTTCGATGAAACTATGCCCTGTGTTTCCACTGCTTTTGAGCTTGCAGGTGATGATGAGGAGGACACTAGCATCTTTGTGGAGGAGGAGCAGGATGATGCCGATTGGGGTGATCCCGAGCCACCTCCACTGGCTGCCCCCTGTCGACCCTGCGACGTCCACTTCGTCTCATGGTCCCGATCCGACTACTTCCTCTACATGGGGGTCGTTCGAGGAGCTTCCTCAGTTGGTGCCCGTTGCACCTGAGGGAGCTCTAGCTGCTGTCGAGGGGGAGACCACTTTGTCCAGGAAGGCTCCCCGCCACATCCAGCGGCAGCACCCGCCGGAGAACATCATCGGCGACATTGATTGTCGAGTCACGCGGTCCAGGTCCTATATCTGTCACTTTGCTCATTCGGCTTTTGTCCCTTCTTTTGAGCCCCGAGCTGTTGGACACGCTTTGATGGATCTGGATTGGGTTAATGCAATGCATGAGGAGTTAGAAAACTTTGAGCGAAACCACGTTTGGGTCTTAGTTCCTCCAACACCTAGTTGCCACCCTATAGGTACCAAATGAGTTTTCAAAAACAAACAAAGTGAGGATGGGGTGGTAGTGCGCAACAAGGCTAGGTTGGTAGCTCAAGGCTTTTGTCAAAAGGAGGGAATAGACTATGAGGAAACCTTTGCTCCCGTAGCTCGTTTAGAAGCCATTAGAATCCTTCTAGCTTTTGCGGCTTCTAAGGGTTTTAAACCTTTTCAAATGGACGTTAAAAGTGCTTTCTTAAACGGCTACATAGAGGAGCAAGTTTATGTTAAACAACCTCCCGGTTTCGAAAATCCCAAGTTTCCAAACCATGTTTTTAAACTTCACAAAGCTTTGTATGGTTTGAAACAAGCACCTAGAGCATGCTATGATAGGCTAAAAACCTTTTTGCTTGCTAAGGGCATTAAAATGGGATCGGTAGATAAAACGTTGTTTCTCCTCAAGCAAGGCAAAGAAACTCTCCTTGTCCAAATATACGTGGATGATATCATCTTTGGTGGTTCTTCTCATGCTCTTGTTGCCAAGTTTGCAGATCTTATGAGCAGAGAATTTGAGATGAGCATGATGGGAGAGTTGGCTTTCTTTGTCGGGTTGCAAATCAAGCAAACCCGGGTAGGGACATTTGTGCACCAAGGCAAGTACACAAAGGATATCTTGAAGAAGTTTGACATGGGCGAGGCAAAGCCCCTCTCGACGCCTATGTCAACTACTACTGCCTTGGATGCGGACGAGGAAGGAGAGGCGGTGGACCAGACGGAGTACCGTAGCATGATCGGGTCGCTCCTGTACCTGACGCCGACCCGGCCGGACATTCAGTTTGCCGTCTGCCTGTGTGCTTGCTTTCAGGCGTCCCCACGGACTTTGCACAAGCAGGCGGTGAAACGCATCATGAAGTACTTGCGCTTCACTCCCGAATTTGGTCTTTGGTTCTCCACCTCTTCCTCTCTTGTGCTTTGCGGTTACTCTGACGCCGACTTTGCTGGTTGCCGACTTGATCGGAAGTCCACTTCTAGGACTTGCCAGTTTCTCGGGTCTTCTTTGGTTTCTTGGTTTTCTCGCAAGCAATCTAGCGTGGCACAGTCGACGTGCAAAGCTGAGTACGTTGCCGCGGCTAGTTGTTGCTCTCAGTTGCTTTGGATGATTGCCACTTTGAGAGATTTTGGTCTTGAGCTTACTAAGGTGCCTCTGCTTTGTGATAGCACGAGTGCAATTAGTGTGGCTAAAAATCCCGTGCTTCATTCTAAGACCAAGAACATTGAGGTCCGCTTTCACTTTTTGCGTGATCACTACGAGAAGGGCGACATTGACCTCCGGCATGTCGAAACCCAAAACCAGCTTGCGGATATTCTCACAAAGCCTTTGGATCAAGCTGCATTTTCTCTCCTTCGGGGTGAGTTGGGTGTTTGCTTTCCTTTTTAACGGAGGAAAGTTTTGTGTATCATTAGTTCCTTTTGTTTCTTTTAGTCTTTTCTTTGTCCTTCGTCTTTTTTGGTGTCTTGTTAGTGATTAGTAGTGTCATTGCATTTTGCATCTCATTTGCATTTGTGACATAGCTCATTTTAAGCTTCATATCTATAGCTGATATAATGAATCTTTGCTCTGTTTTAGGTGTTTTATGTGTCTATGGTGCTGTCTAACTTAGACTCTTTTTATCTTTATGATATGCAATAGAGCTAAGTTAGAAAAGCTTTAAAACTGATTTTAAATTCCCCATGTCACCCGTGAAATGGCACTAGCATGTGTAGGCTTTTGAAGATCCTTCTTGGCTGCCTTGTATATAGCTTGTAACTATGGCTCTTATTTGTTTCATTCACTACCTTTGAGCACCATGATTAATATCTAAAATGAAATTGCTCTCTGTTTTGTGAATTGGAAAGATCGAGATGGGTCTGCCTTGTGAGCACTTCACCGTGTGTTCGAGACTGCTTCCCATATGGGTCGATACTTGAGCGGTGTCATGTATGACCAAAACCGGTGTGTAAAGTTCTTTGACTTCGCCCGGTTGGTAAGCAGTGGCGTCACTTTGCAGACAACCACTCGCATACAACTTAAATGTGCCTAAAACTGAAAATTGGCTGCAAAACTCTGAAATTTAGAAAATTCATTCAGTTGGGTCATTGGCTTGTTGGATGAACTTTGCTAAGGGATAGTTTTACTTGCTATGCATGAGATTGCTTTGAGATAGATCCAATCTTGTTTGCCATGTCTAGCTGTCTCTAGGAGGTGATACCCTTTCTCTGCTATCACATGATATGCTCTCTAAAATAGCTTCTAAAAGTGATCTTAAGCTCAACTTGAGTCTTTGTTGGGCACGTAGAGCTTTTCCTATTCTCACAGGATCACATCACTTAGAGCATCTATTCATTGTCTTAGCTCTAAGTATGAAGCTTTTGCACTCATTTTGCACTTCATGGCATTTGTAGCAGGACCTTGAGTTGTTGATGTTTGATGAGCTACATGTGTCAACAAGGGGGAGAGATGTGCATTTCATTCCATTTTCAGCCATCTACTTCAAAGGGGGAGAAAGAGTGCATCTCATTGGTTTAGAGCTCATTTGGTATCTTGAGTATGCTTTTGCCCAGGGGGAGCTTTTTCTAGATGTGTTGAGCCTTTGCCTCTTCTTGAGGGTCTAGCTTGCTTTGTTGGCTCCGACAAGTTTCGATTGTTTCTTTAGCATTAAGGGACGTAAGTGGTTTCAATTGGTATCTTTTGAGCTCCCTTAGTGCTTAAATTGGTTTTCTGAGCTTTGAGAGTTTGTGATTGGTATCTTGGACTTGCTAGCGGTGTTGAGCCCGTTTCTGCCTCTTCTTGAGGGCTAGTGGTGTGCAGGTGCTATGCCTAGTGACAGTGGTCAATGGCGTAGAGAAGGTTGAGTAGAGGCTTGCCGTGCTGATGGACTGAGAGGGGTGAAGGGCGGAAGCAGGGCTCGGACTGAGGGACCATGGGCGCCGGCGGACTAGCTGTGGTGGCTAGTACTTGGCACCGACGAGTGCGAGAAGACATGGAGGTAGACCGAGTCGGCCGAGTCAAGACGGTGGACGCGCGATTCGAGCGGAGGCTCCGGGGACTCGGAGTCTGACCGGGCGAAGACAAGGTGGCTCGCGTCGAGTGGTTTGGTGGTTTGGGCCTCAAAACCATCCTTGTCGGTTTCCGAGTTTGGGCCGCAAAACTCGCGGTTCGGTAGTTGAGCCCAAAGCTATCGGTGGTGGGTTTCCTGGGTTTGGGCCTCAAAACCTAGGCGGAGCTTCCGAGGAAGCGGGGATGGCACGTGGCGGAATCCTGGAGGTTGCGTCGAGGCGACGGCAACTCCCGGCAGGAAGCGGGGCCGTCCATTCAAATCGAGGAAGATATTTTCCGGAGCTTGGACTGCAATGCTTAGGCTAGGTAGTTCACTCATGTATCTAGGGGGATCTTTGGGAAATAGCCAAAGCCCCATTAAATAGAGGATGAAGGGGTATGCTCATCCTCATCTCCTGCATTACTCTCTTTCTCCCACCTATTCCTAGGTTTTCCCTTCCCTAGCTTCTTCTTGCTTGAGATCCACCGAGTCACCGGTGTAAGAACTTGTGATTGTTGCGAGGAATCGGAGGCCGTAACCTCCGTAATCCATGGTGGCTTCGCTTTTGTGATCGTGTTCCCCGTTTTGCTTGTGTTCTTCGCGTTTTGCTTTTGCTCCCTCTTTTCCCGAGATGATTTCTCTTTGTAGAGAGTAGTTCTTGCAAATCCGTTTGAACCAAGTTGTTCGTGTTCGTGTTCGTGAGGAGCATCTTTGCACCAAAGGAATTCCCCTCAAACTTCACGAGTGCGTAGATCGGGCGATTTCTTTGCGGTGTTCTTCGTTTTGCTCTCTTCTCCCCCAAATCCGAGTGTTCCCATTTATCCTCTCCAAATTGAGCGATGATTTCTTCGGGATAGCTACCCAACTACACTAGGATCATGCCTACAAAGTTTGGTTGCAGTTGGTAATCATTTGGTTGAGTTTTGGAAAGATTTGGCGGAGAGAAGTTCATTTTCGCGGGGAATAGTTTTCTGTTTGTGAGCGTCAGACCACTTTGCCCTAAGCTCCAGACCATAGCAAGTGGTCCGGTGGTCTTGAACTTTCACCTGTCAAGTAGCAAGGGGCGTCGGACCACCCTCCGTACCTCTCAGTTTTTGAGCTCTGGACCTTTGACGAGTGGTCCGGTGGCTCTGCTGAGGAACGCTACCACGCGTCGGACCTCTCTCCTTGGTCCGACGGGGTAGTCCGGTAGTCAGGTCCGGAGGCAAGGTGCTTACTGGATTGTCTGGCAAGTGAGCACCGGACCACCTTCCTTGGTCCGGAGGTGGCGTCGGACTAGTCCGGAGCCTCTGGTCCGGAGCTAGGGTGCTCACTGTGTTCTTCTGTCTCAGCGGGTGAAAGCGTCGGACCATAGCTCCGGACTACTTGCCATAGTCCGGTGGCTCTGTCCTAAACTGGTCCGGAGCCTCTGTTGGTATTGTTTTTCGTCCGTTCTTTTCACGGTTTGTTTCTCCGGGTTCATGGCTAGCTCCATTGTGTTCCTAGGACATCTCCTAGAACATCCACCCTCTTGTGGGTCATGAGCCTAGTTCTTGCTTTGGGTTGTGCGTGGGACAAGGGTCAAAATCTTTGGAATGGAATTTTTATTTGGCTCCCATTCACCCCCCCCCCCTCTGGTCGCCGTTCTCGGTCCTTCACGCCTCGCCAGCTTCCCTATCATGACAAACCCAATGCTCGAGTTAAGCGTCCTGGCACAAATCCTGGCTTTACTCCTTCCTATCCCATGTATTACAGGAGGAGGACTCCTCATCTGAGGACAATGCGTGCCGACAATCCCTACGAATATGTCGTGTGAAGGAATTGAGGAGCGCTTTTGGTCACAATTTCAGTTTGACTACTACAACTTTGTGCTTTATCATGATGATCAGCGCCACTATCCTCCTCTCTTTATGCATAAGGTAGTCCTGCTTGATTCTCTTAAGAAGCACAATCATCCTGAGATTGATGAGTTGATTGCCCGGCTTGATGAGTGGCGCCTGCTCCCATTAATGACTTTTGTCAAGGATTGGAACACAGAGGTGATTTAACAGTTTTGGGCCACTCTATATGTTCATGGCCCCAATGATGTGCTTCACTTCATGACTGTAACACCCCGGGTGTTAGTCTTGTTAATCTCTTAATTAAAAATTTGATCATGTCATCATATGCATTAAGCATCATTCATTTGCTTGAAAACCTGGATATGCATCGAACTAAAATGAGTTTACTTTCTTGTGTTTGATCTTTTGTTGTATGCGGATCATCTTTTCAAAGTCTCAAAATTTAAAATCTGAATCCAAACCCTTTTCTCCGAGGGGGTGGATTAAACCCTAAACATGATTTTTAAAATCTATAAAGTTTTTGTTAGTGGTTGTTTAAGCAAAGTTGTAGATCTTGAAATTTTGAACATCTTTCGTGTTCAAGGTTTTTCTTGAAAATCCCTGGAAGCTTGAGCATTTTTGCAAAATAGCCGCAGGGCCAGTTCTGTCCTTCCCTCGAGCAGCTGCATGGCGGGGTCGAGCTCGACGTCGCTCCTGGCCGACACGTGTCGACAGCCGCGCTACGCCTGTCCATGGACTCCCGTCCTATCATGGGTACGTGGCGGTCGCACGGAACCCGTTGTCGTCTTTAAAAGCGGGACGCCGTTCTCTCTTCTTTCCTTTCCACGCCACTGCTCCACACTTCTCGTTCGCTCTGCTCCGTTCTGTTCCGCCGAGCAGTTCACCGCCATTATTGACGAACTCGTCCGAGCTCGTTGGCTGCTTCCAATCACTCAATCTTTCGTCATTGCCTTCGCCTTGATCTTGCGCATCTTCGGGGAAAGCTGGTTGAAGTCGTCGAGCCCGCATCGTCCAGCGCGGATCTATCTTCCTCAGCTCCGACACAACCGCCGCCGTTCTGGTCAGTCTTCGGTCGGGCTGCGCAGGAACCGCATTGCCTTTGTATCTTATGTTTCTTGTTCCTTGTTCATCTCTGAGCCTTGTGTGGTTCTCCGTTTTGCAAGTGGTGGACCATAGCTCCGGGAACATCTTCGTGCCGCGCAGTTCTCCGTTTCCGCCGGCACGTTCTCCATCGAAGGTCGTCTCTGCTTCATCTCTGGCCGCGCTTGCTAACGCTCCGTGACCAGGGTGAGCTCCTCGACCGCTTCGCTGTTCTCGTTTGTCCTTGTATCGAGCCTTAGCGCTCTGTCCTCGAGCGTCGCCGCTGTGCTTGTTCGTCGCGGCAGTGTGTTCGACGCCTTGTCATTGTAGTTGATCTTTTCGGGATCCAAGTCTTGCGCTAGCTTCGCCTAGCCGTCCTGAGTCCGTCTCGAGGGGTAGTTGCCCTCGAGCGCGTGCGTGTTCTCTTCAGCGCGAGTCGAGCAGTTTCACCGTCGACCGCCAGTGCCGTCGTCGAGGGTGTTGTTCGTAGCTCTGTGTTGCGTTCCGTCTGAGTTCGCCTCGTGCGCTTTGCGTTGTTCGGAGTCCCTTTAGCTTGCTAGAGTGTTCGTTTCTTTAGTTCGAGGTCAGATCGAGGCCTAGTGTCTCTGCTCGAGGCCTAGCTCCTTTGATCGAGGCCTGTGTCCGTCGGCATGTGTGTGTGCGGTCGAGCTCAGTTCACCGCCATGGTCGTCGACGAGGTTGGCTGTGTAGGTTTTAGCCTCGTTTCTGTGGGCGTCTTGCTCGCGGTTGTTTTCTAAGTCGTGATCGAGGCCTAGCGTCTCCGTTCGAGGCCTAGCCTCGGGATCGAGCGTCGATCGAGGCCTAGCCTCTTGGTCGAGGGTCGGTCGAGACCTTGTGTCTCTGATCGAGGTCTAGCTTCTCGAGTCGAGGCCTCGTTTCTTTCGATCGAGGTCTGTCTCCGTCATCGAGGGTAGTTCTTCGATCGAGGTCTGTTCTCGATGGTGTGCGATCGGTCGAGCCCCGTCCGATCGTTAGCACCCTCGATGAGGTGTCTCTGAAGGTTTGTTTGAGTCGTGGCGTACCTCTTTGGGTTCGGCTCGGCAAGCCGAAGCAAGTTCGAGGGTCAGCCGTTCGGGTTTGTCACCGCCGGCGACTCGCCGCCGTGTTTTGTGGTTCTCGACGCCACCGCTCGAGCCTCTGTGCCGCTGATGGTCGAGTCTCAGCCGTTCGAGGGTCTTGAGTAAAATTCTTCTTGTTTCCTGTTTTTAGTTCTGTAACAATGCCATGTTTAGTTATAAAATGTTTAGAAACCCTAATAACTTTAGGCTTTGAGTGATTTTGGATTAATTGGTACATATGGTCATTTGTCCAGTGACAAACACAAGTTGGACATGTTCGATGTAATGCTGTTTGTTCAGTTCTTTTAGGGTAATCTGTTTTAGTCTTCTCTCGATAGCATGCTTGTTTGTGTTAAGCATCATGTTTACTATTCAAGCATCATCTAAGACATGTCATTATATCGTGTAGATTGCTCGTTGGTTGGGTTGGATACCTCCAGTGCAGAGGTCTTCTCTCTTGAATCTGAGCCCGAGTTCGTTTATCCCTCCAACCAAGGCAAGCCCCGGTGCATTCAAACACTTCCTTGTATTTAAAATGATTGCTTTAAATACACTTATGTTTATACTATTGCATTACGGTATTCAATCAAATTCCTACTTGATGCATAGCCTTACCTTGAATTAATTACTCCTGTACCTTGACATTGTTTTAAAAATACGGTTGTTGCTTTATACTGCTTAGCAATGCTTAGACCGATAGAGTCAGATGATTTCCTGTCATCTGCGAGAATAGGTGGTAACCTGTTTGCTTCGGCAATGGTTCTGTTTTCGAGATGAATAGCGGATTGCTGCGGCAAATGGCTATGTCCTCTTGATGGGAGTAATAATCTGAGACCGGGCGGACTCGGTGTTGGAGAGCCACCAGGTATGGATATCTGGTGAGCGGGTTCTTTCCGCCTGTGTCGATTAGGAACCGTCCGTTGTAGACGTCCAAGGGTTGTGACTTTGGAGTACTTATCACATACTCCGGGAAGCTGGACTCTGGCTATTCTCGTTTGAAGAACGGTTAACCCGCACTGGGAGTGGAGAGATGGCGAGAGTAGTGTGTACCCTCCAAGTTAGCGAACTGGATGGAGGTGTACTGTGCTCTCGGGTGGCGGAACCCCGGTCTTGGCGAGAGGATCCAGGGAAAGGTAGTCATATGCGTGCTTTAAGCGGCTGTATATGTCGTGTGATAGGGAAGCCCCAGCTGGGATAAACCGGTTCGAATCGTCGTGTTCCTCGGATATGGAAACATGACCCTGTCCTCTACCGCGTAGTAATACACTTTAACTGGATACTTGTTGGATCCCTTCGTGGATGTTTATTACCTTGTTATCGATCATACATCTAGGTCGATACTTGAGTAATCTTATGGATAACTTAAATGATTTCAATTCTTTTTATAAATGCTCATTTACGCAAAATACTTGATTCTTGCAAACCACACCTTGAATCCTATGACTTGCATACTGCTTTGTCCACCAAATACTTTTCTTTGTCGGATAAGTCTTGTGGAGTACTCCCGTACTCAGGGTTTGTTAACCCCTGTTGCAGATGAGGATCACAACCCGGTGTGTGTGGCTTCTTGCTGCATGACCGTGGTCAGTGTAGATGAAGATGAAGAATGACCTGTCTTTGCTTGACTCTTGGGCAAGAGTAACTCGGTTATCTGTTCTTTCGCTATCAGCAGCTTGATGTACCTTTATCGTATGACACTAAGTTATGTTTCAAAACTTATGGTTTGTAATATGACTTTAAATTTCCGCTACTTTGATGTAATATAAAAATTTCGTATTACTTCTGTCATGATTGTGATGAGGTGATCCTGTTCGGAAAGAGGTGGATGACCCGCTGCAAAGTGGCGACACCTGATGGGCTAATTAAGATTTGGATCATCTGTTGGAGATTAAGTTGGTTAATCCTGACAAGTGGGCCCTATCTTAAGAGGTTCTGTCACAATGACCCAAGGTACTCACTATCGTTGTGACTTTATCACTTTCGCTAGACTCTTGGGGTTTGATAAGCTTGACCGTGAGGCTCCGGATATCCATGACATATATGCTAGTGGGATCACCACCAAGGATCTTGTGCAAGTAGGCATGTACACAGCAGCTAAGCATGCCAACTTCAAGTCTGCACATTTGAGGCCATATTTCTATGTGTTGAACAATATGATTCGCCTCACCATTGACCCCAAGATTGGAGATTCAATTCACATCCAAAATGATGCTCCAAAGATCTTGGTTCGATTTGGTCCCAAAGGTGGGCGGTTCAGTGTGTCTCGCTTCATGTGGGGCAAAATCATTAAGGCATCCCAGGATACCCACAAGTCACTTCCATATGCTCCTTATCTTATGCATGTCATTGAGCAAGTGGTTGGCCGTCAGTTTAACTATGACATTAAGCATGCCACATACAGTGTTAGGAACTTGACATTCAAGACTCGTGGTGGTGACGGTGATGGAGCTGGTGCTAATGATGAGGAAGCACAGGAAGAAGAGGCTGCATTTGATGTTCCATCGGCTTCTTCACCGCCTCGTCGCTCCTCTTCGGCACATCGTGGGCCTAGTGAAGAACGGGGTGGTTCTAGCTCCTTGCTCAGGAAATTTCTTGCCTACTTTTGTTACACAGCTGAGAAGGAGGATCGCCGTCTTCATCGGATTGAGGAGCACCTCAACATTCCACCTTTCTCTCCGTTTCTTCCTTTTGATGAGTTTGAGGCTCCAGTTGATCATATTGCTCCGGATGTTGATCTTGGTGGAGCTGCTCATGTTGTGCCCCCTCCCAATGATCATGGCTATGGTGGCTATTCTCATGGTGCGCCGACCTATGGAGATCCCTCTGCTTATGATGCTACAGTTGTTGCTGCTGAGTATGGCTTTGAGGCCATCTTTGGTGCGCCTTACTGCGGTCAGGGCGTCTATCCTGGTGAGGGTAGCACTTCCCAACCTTTTGTCGGTGCTTCTACTTCAGCTCATCCGCATGGCAAGGGTGTGGGCAGTGACTATGGCGATGATGGAGATGACGATGAAGACTATGAGGATTACTAAGTCTTTGCTACCCTTGGTCTTCATTTGGCCTACCCTTTTTGGCACTTGATGCCAAAGGGGGAGTGTTAGGCTCTTATGTAATAGGGTAGCTCTTTAACTTTGTTGAACTTGGTGTTGGACGGTGCCTTATCTATCTTTGTGTTGAACTATGTGTTGAGCTACAATTATTTATGTAATATGGATGATGTGTGATTGTAGAACTATATTTATATTACATCATTTATCTTGTGATTCTATTCATATGCTTGTGTGGTGATTGCTCATTTACTTTAGCAAATGTGTGGATGATATTTTGTCATATGCATCACGGTTATTTGTTCATCACACACACTTGTAGGCACCCCATGGATTGCAAAAGTTAGGGGGAGTTTGCTCTAAAATTTATGATATCTTGATTATGTTCAAGACATGGAATTCAGATCCAATGCATAAATTTAGGGGGAGCTTCTCCCTAAAATTTGCAATTCAAAAGCTTAAATTCTTCCTATTATATGTAAGCCTAAGTTGGTTGTCATCAATTACCAAAAAGGGGGAGTTTGTAAGTGCATTCGCCCCCTAAGTGTGGGTTTTGGATAATTGATAACAATCAACCTAGGAACTAACATGCTTATCCTAAGCATATTCACAGGTGTTGGTTATTGACAAGCTTAAACGATGAAATATGGTGATTGAAGCACCCCAATTTTCTCTCTAAGGAAAGCGGACTAGCTCAAGTGCCAAATAGATTTATTCATTTGAATTGAGTCATAGAAAAAGCCGCACTACTAAGAGGGATACATGTTTGGCTAGCTTGAAGAGGGTAATAGTGCTCAAGTTATCAGTATAGAGACGTTTGAGAGACGCCTTGCGAAACGGGCACTTAGAGGAGTGTTTTGGTAGCTGTCTTCAAGCCAACGGTAGTACTGGTCCGGTGGAGGACCGGTAGTACCGCTCAGGTACCGGTGGCGCTCTAACACATGCGAGGGCATCATCCCTTTTTGCACATCTGGTGGTACCGGTCACACACCGGGGGTACCGGTGGACCGGTAGTACCGGTACCCCACCGGTAGTACCGGTAGTACTCTTTCGCCCAGATCTGAACCCAATCCTTCCAACGGTCACTTTTGATCGGTAGTACCGGTGTTGCACCAATAGTACCGGTACCGCTTTGGGCTGAGCATCTAAAAGTCCATCTCTTCCCCTCTCTCACCCCATCCACTCATTCATTCACTTCCCACACACCTAGAGACGAAAAAGAGCTCTCCAAGCTTGACTCACCCCCTTCTCTCTCTCTCTCTTGCTCTAGAACTTTGAATCTTGCTAGCTTAGAGCGAGAGAAGCAAGATCAGAGAGCGGGGAACTTCAATCTACGACTTGAGCAGTTGGATCCCTCTTCTTGCCGGTCGGATTTGTGTCTTTTACTCTTGGGTTCTTGGAACCCTAGCCGGCTAGGTGTCCTTCGTGGTTGCCCGTGTTGCTTCATTTGTGAGGGCACCCCGAAGTGTTTGTATTCACCCTTTGATTCTTAGTGGAAACCTCGGACTAACCTTTGTGGTTGCTTTGAGAGAGGCAAGGAGGTGGAAGAGACTCCGACCTTTGTGGTCACCTCAACAACGGGGACGTAGGTGCTCCTTGTGTGGAGACCGAACCTCGGATTAAATCCCGTGTCTCGTGTGCTCCCTTCTATTTCATATTATTGTGCTATCACTTGTTGTTGTTGTTCTTCGTGTTCTTCCTCTCTCTCTCTCTTGCTCTTAGGGTTGGAGAGGCCAATCTACAATTTGGTGAAGAAGCAAGGCAAGCGGAGTACTCCTACTACCTCTATATCATCCAAGGACTGTAAGGAATTAGCAGATCTGAAATCTAAGTTGTTTCCCATTGAGATTTCATAGTTTTCGTAGGAAGTCAGTGCAACCGGCAGTAGCACCGGTAGTACCAGTCTCCCACCAGTAGTACCGGCCTACCACTGGTAGTACCGACAATACTAATTTCTGCATCAAGTTTTTTTTTGAGTTTCAGGTTTTTAGAATTGCCTATTCACCCCCCCCCCTCTAGGCCAATTAGGTCCTTTCACAGTGGGATCCCAGGTGTTCGTGGCGGCCGTTGTTGGAGCTGCTGCAGGCGCGCCGGCAGGGGCGCCAGCGAACATGGCCCGAGGCAGAGCGCCGGGACGTGAACCAAGCAGGCCCTGGGTAGGCGGCATTGGCCACATCTGGAAGGTACCGGTAAGCCTGGGAAAAAAAACCCGATACACGAAACCGGACCCGAATTACCCGAACCCGAGGTACCCGATCCTAAATTCAGATAGTGATTTTGATTACCTGAAATTAGTTTGGGTAATTCGGGTAATATCCTTCGGTACCCAAACTACCCGAACTACCCAAAGTTTTGTATGTGTTTTTGTATTTATGATGTGTTGTTAGTTGAACACTAGAACATATCACTTTATTAAAATATAATTCTCTATTTTTGAACAAAATAACTATAATAAATGACTCTCTACAAATTGTTGTTAGAATTCTATAAAATTGCTGCTGAAATTATGTATAATGCTACCAAAATTTTATGTAGTTTGCTGATTTTTGTAAATTCGGGTATATCGGGTAATACCCGAAACCGAATTATCGGGTACCCGAAATTTCGGGTATTGTTTTTTCGGAGCTAATATTGGGTAGCAATATTCATTACCCGAATTTTGAATTACCCAAATTACCCGACCCGAAAAAAATGGGTAACCCGAACGCCCAGGCTTAGGTGCCAGTGTAGGGGTTCAGGAACGAACGGAAGCCGTCGAAACCGCCAGGTGCGCCGTCGAAACCACCAAACCCGCCAGGCGCGCCAACCTGGCGGGGGGATGGTGCACTGTTGCGATTGTTGTTCTTGTTCATGTACTTGTTGTTTTTCCGCGGCGCAGAGTAGGACTGCTAGGGCGCCGACGGTGGAGGCGCCACCACAAGCGTCGTTTGTTCACCAAGCTGCGGGGTCTTGAGGTCCGCCTCCTCAAGTTCCAGCATGGAGCACGCAGTGGTGAACGTCGACAGGGGATCGTGGGATTTGATGAGGGTCCCCATGTGACGAAGAGGCGGACTCAGGCCTCGAAGGAGTGTGAGGACCAGAGTCGGCGCATTGACGGGGAATCCAAGATCGGCGAGCCCGTCGGCGTACGACTTGAGGCGCTCGCTTTAGTCGGAGAAGGAGAGGTTGCCTTGCGCGAGGTTGCGGAAGTACGCTTCCAACGCAAGAGCCTGCGAGGACTTGTTGTTCTGGAACTGCTCCTCGATCGCTAGCCAGATGGTGCGGGCGTTTGCGCTGGGCGCCATCACCTTGTGCATCAGCTTCGTAGAGATGGACGAGTAGAGGAGGGATCGGACAGAGAAATCCGTCGTCGTCCACACCGGTGTGACCGGGTCAGGCGCCGGCGTACCATCGATGTGGTGACCAGCGCCGAACTTCCCGAGGAGGGTGGTGAAAAGCTCACGCCAAAAACGATAATTGGGCGGATGAAGTTCCAGGGTGATGGGGAGGTGAGTTTTGATATTGATGGTGGCGAGAGAGGCAGCAGGATTCGGAGGAGCGGCGGCAGGAAGGACTGCGCCGAGGGCTGCAGCAAGAGTGGCGATGGGATCAGGCACGATCTCGTCGTCGGCCATGGCAAGAGAGAGAGGAGGAAGGCGGGCCGCTGAGTGGGTCGATGCACGTGAGGGGAACACGCACGGTGAGGAGCGGCAGCGGCGTCACGAGGAAGAAGAGTTGCGTCCTGGCGTGCGATTAGCGGAAGCAGAGGATCGTGTATGCGGCTGATACCATGTAGGAAGATCAGATTGGGGGCAAAGGCCACACTGAGCAACAGTCAGGGCCGCCATTATCTCTACTATAATTGAAATCATCTAAAAAAGAGTGGGAAGCCTGATCTCACCTCTTGACTCCACAGCCAGGCTTCCCACCCTCATCCCACACCTTGGTTGGCCCGTGCGTGAAGTTGCAATCGGCAATCCTCGTCTTCTCGAACCCGCCTGTCCCCGTCATGACGCCCGCCCCATCCACGATTCCATTCAAAATCAGAAAAAAAAGCACACGACCGCCCACCTCCCGCGCCTGCCCGCCGCCGCCGACAACTCGCACTCCAGCGCCCTCCCACCCGCCTCCATGGGCAGCACGCGACGCCAGCAGCACGCAACCGCCCACCCGCGGATTTGCAAGAGCTACTCCCTGCAAAGAGAAATCATCTCGGGAAAATAGGGAGCAAAAGCAAAACGCGAAGAACACAAGCAAAACGGGGACACAATCACGAAATCGAAGCCACCATGGCTTACGGAGGTTACGGCCTCCGATTCCTCGCGACAAACTCAAGTTATTACAAAGGTTGGTGGAAGCAACCTAGGGATCTCATGAAGTAGAGAGAGAGAGAGTTGGGCAAAATGATTAGGGTTCAAGAGATGGGATGAGGGATACCCCTTCACCCCCTACTTATCGGGCTTTGGCTATTTCCCAAAGACCCCCCTAGATACATTGAGTGAACTACCTAGCCTAAGCATTGCAGTCCAAGCTCTGGAAAATATCTCCCGCATTTTGAATGGACGGACCCGCTTCCTGCCGGGAGTCGCTGTCTCCTCGACGCAACCTCCAGGATTCCGCCACGTGCCATCCTCGCTTCCTCGGAAGCTCCGCCTAGGTTTTGAGGCCCAAACCTAGGAAACCCGCCACTGTTAGCTTTGGGCTCAACTACCGAACCCCGAGTTTTGCGGCCCAGACTCGGAAACCGAAGCGGATGGTTTTGAGGCCCAAACCACCAAACCACTCGACGCGAGACACCTTGTCTTCACCCGATCGGACTCCGAGTCTCCTGAACCTCCGCTCGACTCGCGCGTCCAACGTCTTGACTCGATCGACTCAGTCTACCTCCATGTCTTCCCGCACTCGCCGGTGCCAGGTACTAGCCACCACAGCTAGTGCGCCGACGCCCATGGTCCCTCAGTCCGAGCCCCGCTTCCGCCCTTCACCACTCTTAGTCCATCGGCACTGCAAGCCTCTACTCAACCTTCTCCACGCCAGTGACCACTGTCACTAGGCATAGCACCTGGACACGACAAGCCGATAGGCAAGCACATGTTTCTGCTTTCGCAGAGGTTAGGGTAAGCCACTCAAACTGAAACACTCATGTGTTGATCAATCACTCATCGTCAAAGCTGAACATACGTGGGTACTTGTCCACCATGTGTTCGCAATCTCCCCCTTGATGAGTGCATTGTCAACACAAGTGCATTTCAGATTTGAGCCACAAGGTAAAGCTCTCCAAATGACCAAAAAGCTGGGAAGGCCAAAACGGGGTCACTTGAGAGAAGCAAACACGATACCAATTAAAAGAGAGAGGCAAAAATGATACCAATTAAAAGCATCCTTCAAAACACCTCATGACAAAGCCACTTACTGATGCCAAACAAAAGCATGTGGGTAAAACGAAGCTAGCCCTCAAGAAGAGGCAGAAAACGGGCTCAACACCGCTAGCAAGTCCAAGATACCAATCACAGCTCTCAAAGCTCAAACTTCCAATTTAAACACTAGGGGAGCTCAAAAGATACCAATTGAAACCACTTACGTCCCCAAATGCTCAAGAAGCAATCGAAACCTGTCGAAGTCAACAAAACAAGCTAGATCCTCCAGAAGAGGCAAATGCTCAACACATCTAGCAAAATCTCCCCCTGGGCAAAAGCACACTCAAGATACCAAGGAGTGAAAAGAGCCAAGTCAAAAAGATACCAATTAAGCTCAAAAAGCACATTTGCTCCCCCTTGGAAGTAGATGGCTGAAATGGAATGAAATGCACATCTCTCCCCCTTGTTGACACATGTAGCTCATCAAACATCAACAACTCAAGATCCGGCTACAAATTCCATGAAGTGCAAAATGAGTGCAAAAGCTTCATACTTAGAGCTAAGACAATGAATAGATGCTCTAAGTGATGTGATCCTATGATAATAGGAAAAGCTCTACGTGCCCAACAAAGACTCAAGTTGAGCTTAAGATCACTTTTAGAAGCTATTTTAGAGAGCATATCATGTGAGAGCAGAGAAAGGGTATCACCTCCTAGAGACAGCTAGACATGGCAAACAAGATAGGATCTATCTCAAAGCAATCTCATGCATAGCAAGTAAAACTATCCCTTAGCAAAGTTCATACAACAAGCCAATGACCCAACTGAATGAATTTTCTAAATTCTAGAGTTTTGCAGCCAGTTTTAAGTTTTAGGCACATTTAAGTTGTATGCGAGTGGTTGTCTGCAAAGTGACGCCACTGCTTACCAACCGGGCGAAGTCAAAGGACTTGACACACCGGTTTTGGTCATACATGACACCGCTCAAGTATCGACCCTTATGGGAAGCAGTCTCGAACACACGGTGAAGTGCTCACAAGGCAGACCCATCTCGATCTTTCCAATTCACAAAACAGAGAGAAATTTCATTTTAGATATTAATCATGGTGCTCAAAGGTAGTGAATGAAACAAATAAGAGCCATAGTTACAAGCTATATACAAGGCAGCCAAGAAGGATCTTCAAAAGCCTACACATGCTAGTGCCATTTCACGGGTGACATGGGGAATTTAAAATCAGTTTTAAAGCTTTTCTAACTTAGCTCTATTGCATATCATAAAGATAAAAAAGTGTCTAAGTTAGACAGCACCATAGACACATAAACACCTAAAACAGAGCATAGATTCATTATATCAGCTATAGATATGAAGCTTAAAATGAGCTATGTCACAAATGCAAATGAGATGCAAAATGCAATGACACTACTAATCACTAACAAGACACCAAAAAAAGACGAAGGACAAAGAAAAGACTAAAAGAAACAAAAGGAACTAATGATACACAAAACTTTCCTCCGTTAAAAAGGAAAGCAAACACCCAACTCACCCCGAAGGAGAGAAAATGCAGCTTGATCCAAAGGCTTTGTGAGAATATCCGCAAGCTGGTTTTGGGTTTCGACATGCCGGAGGTCAATGTCGCCCTTCTCGTAGTGATCACGCAAAAAGTGAAATTGGACCTCAATGTTCTTGGTCTTCGAATGAAGCACGGGATTTTTAGCCACACTAATTGCACTCGTGCTATCACAAAGCAGAGGCACCTTAGTAAGCTCAAGACCAAAATCTCTCAAAGTGGCAATCATCCAAAGCAACTGAGAGCAACAACTAGCCGCGGCAACGTACTCAGCTTTGCACGTCGACTGTGCCACGCTAGATTGCTTGCGAGAAAACCAAGAAACCAAAGAAGACCCGAGAAACTGGCAAGTCCTAGAAGTGGACTTCCGATCAAGTCGGCAACCAGCAAAGTCGGCGTCAGAGTAACCGCAAAGCACAAGAGAGGAAGAGGTGGAGAACCAAAGACCAAATTCGGGAGTGAAGCGCAAGTACTTCATGATGCGTTTCACCGCCTGCTTGTGCAAAGTCCGTGGGGACGCCTGAAAGCAAGCACACAGGCAGACGGCAAACTGAATGTCCGGCCGGGTCGGCGTCAGGTACAGGAGCGACCCGATCATGCTACGGTACTCCGTCTGGTCCACCGCCTCTCCTTCCTCGTCCGCATCCAAGGCAGTAGTAGTTGACATAGGCGTCGAGAGGGGCTTTGCCTCGCCCATGTCAAACTTCTTCAAGATATCCTTTGTGTACTTGCCTTGGTGCACAAATGTCCCTACCCGGGTTTGCTTGATTTGCAACCCGAGAAAGAAAGCCAACTCTCCCATCATGCTCATCTCAAATTCTCTGCTCATAAGATCAGCAAACTTGGCAACAAGAGCATGAGAAGAACCACCAAAGATGATATCATCCACGTATATTTGGACAAGGAGAGTTTCTTTGCCTTGCTTGAGGAGAAACAACGTTTTATCTACCGATCCCATTTTAAAGCCCTTAGCAAGCAAAAAGGTTTTTAGCCTATCATAGCATGCTCTAGGTGCTTGTTTCAAACCATACAAAGCTTTGTGAAGTTTAAAAACATGGTTTGGAAACTTGGGATTTTCGAAACCGGGAGGTTGTTTAACATAAACTTGCTCCTCTATGTAGCCGTTTAAGAAAGCACTTTTAACGTCCATTTGAAAAGGTTTAAACCCCTTAGAAGCCGCAAAAGCTAGAAGGATTCTAATGGCTTCTAAACAAGCTACGGGAGCAAAGGTTTCCTCATAGTCTATTCCCTCCTTTTGACAAAAGCCTTGAGCTACCAACCTAGCCTTGTTGCGCACTACCACCCCATCCTCACTTTGTTTGTTTCTGAAAACCCATTTGGTACCTATAGGGTGGCAACTAGGTGTTGGAGGAACTAAGACCCAAACGTGGTTTCGCTCAAAGTTTTCTAACTCCTCATGCATGGCATTAACCCAATCCAGATCCATCAAAGCGTGTCCAACAGCTCGGGGCTCAAAAGAAGGGACAAAAGCCGAATGAGCAAAGTGAGAGATATAGGACCTGGACCGCGTGACTCGACAATCAATGTCGCCGATGATGTTCTCCGGCGGGTGCTGCCGCTGGATGTGGCGGGGAGCCTTCCTGGACAAAGTGGTCTCCCCCTCGACAGCAGCTGGAGCTCCCTCAGGTGCAACGGGCACCAACTGAGGAAGCTGCTCGAACGACCCCCATGTAGAGGAAGTAGTCGGATCGGGACCATGAGACGAAGTGGACGTCGCAGGGTCGACAGGGGGCAGCCAGTGGAGGTGGCTCGGGATCACCCCAATCGGCATCATCCTGCTCCTCCTCCACAAAGATGCTAGTGTCCTCCTCATCATCACCTACAAGCTCAAAAGCAGTGGAAACACAAGGAATAGTTTCATCGAAGGTAATCTCACAGGTCTCCATCACTCGGTTAGTCTCAAGGTTAAGTGCACGATAAACATGAGAGTGAGTAGAATAGCCCAGATAGATACCGTCAAAAGACCGTGATTCAAATTTATCCAACTTACCGCCCTTTTGAGGATGAAGCACCTGCACCCAAACACCCATAGGTGACTTACCTTGGGTGGTCTCCCAAATCGCAACTCATAAGAAGTCTTCTTCTTGAAAGCTCGGAGGAAAATGCGATTCGAAACATAGCAAGCAGAACTGAGTGCCTCGGCCCAATACCGCCTAGGAGTCCTATGCTCATCGAGCATCGTCCTGGCCATCTCAACAAGGGTCCGATTCTTGCGTTCAACAACACCATTCTTCTGGGGAGTGTGAGGTGAGGAAAACTGGTGATCGAGACCCAAAGAAGAACAAAGAGTTGCAAAGTGAGCATTCTTGAATTCTGTGCCATTGTCACTGCAGATAGATCTCATGGCATTCTTAGGTAGCTCATTTTGCAATCTCAAAATAAGATCTCGAACAAGTGGAAAAGCCTCATCCTTACTCTCCAAAAAGAACACCCAAGAGTACCTCGAGTAGTCATCAACGACTACAACCACATACCACTTCCCTCCTTCCGACCTGACCCAAGCTGGACCAACTATATTCATGTGTAAGAGCTCGCCGAGTCGAGTGGTCATGACCTCAGTTACAGGAGGATGGGAAGCGGCTACCATCTTGCCATGCCTGCAAGGATGGCAAACCAAATCCTTTTCGAACTTTAGCTTTGGCAATCCTTGGATAAGGTCCATTGAGCTAAGCCTTGCAAGCAAGTCAAAACTCAAATGTCCCAATCTCCTATGCCACTTCCAAAGCTCGGAGGAAGAACCGACAAGAAGACAACGAGAAGGTCCGGAAGAGATAGAAAAATCCTCACAAAAAACCTCCCCGAAGGGTAAAATCCGGCAAACAAGCTCACCACGAGAGTCCAAAATCCGAGACAAGTTTGGCTTAAAGCTCACTTCAAAACCGTCTTCAAGGAGTTGCGAAACTGAGAGAAGATTAAAATGTCAATTCCCAACCAAAGCAACATCCTTGAGGACAAAAAACAAATTGACTCGAATGGACCCCCGGGAGACAACCTTACCTTTACTCTTGTCCCCGAATGTAATATACTCGGTGTGGCGCACGGGGTCGAGGCTGGAGAACCACTTGGCACTTCCGGTCATATGGCGTGAGCATCCGGAATCCACAAGCCAAGTCTCCTCCAGTCCTCCTTCCTACATCAATAAAAAGACATAGGGTGAGCAAATGGACCAACACTGGGGTTAGTAAACTGTGAAGGATACCAGTGTTATCCCACTTGCCCAAAGAATGGGTTAGGAGAAAAACCAAACATCTCATGTCCCATGGAGGGATATCGATCACCACGATAGGGAAAACGTGGTCCGCTAATGAAGGGTGGAGTAACGCCACCGCCACGAGGCCCGTAGTCATATGGGTCACGACCGGTACCCCCGCCGGGCACGACCACCACGTGGTCTCGCCTCCTGAGGCCTAGCACCTTGAGGCATTGTACCTCTAGGCCTAGTAGTGCGCCTCCAAACTTTAGGTTCATGCACCCCAACTCGTGGGTGGTACATGTCCCAGTTGTTCAACTCAACCTGCCTTCAATCATCTCTCTTCCTCCTAAAGCAAAACTCAGCCAAGTGCCCATCCCGCTCACAATACTCACAATGTTACCTCACCACACTCTTGGTAGGCACTCTCTTGTTGGGTTGGGTGGCTCTAGCTTTCTTAGGAAGGGGATCACTAGAGATGTCTAGCAGTGTGTCAAGTGGGTTGTGTAGATGGTTCAGTTTTGCAACCCACACTTGCTTCTGTGGAGTGGTTTTGGGTGGCTCTTCAAACACACCATCTCTCACAAGAAACTTGGAGGGGTCGGTAGGCTTAGGTGGAGTGATCTTGGTAAGCTTGGGAGTTGTGGTGGGTTTCTCATTCTCGATCAAACCACTACACTCACCGATCTTACCGAACAAGCTATCGTCCTTCCCACCTATAGCAAAGCCTACTCCCGTGCTGCCAGCCCTTTTGCATTGGCTAAGCATCATTCCCAACTGCGGCTCTCGGAAAGACACCCAACTCAAGACGGACTGAAGGTATGTGTTTTCTTCCTCCGTTCGCATCTTGTCGTGTCTGCACGACGCGATCTCAAGCTCCAAAGCCTCAAAGCCATCCGACTCTCTAGTGTTATCTGAGCTGACCCTCTCTAGCACAGCAATCCTAGCATCTTTTTGTGCCAGCTCAGAACGCAAGCCTAAGCAAGACTTGCACGCACCAAGTAAGCTAGGCCTAGCCTTCAGCTCACTGACCTCCTCAAGTAGAGTGCCATACTTGTCCTGGAGAGTGACAAGATCAGACATGTGAATGACGCAAGCATCACACTCTACCTCCTCAGTAACCACCACAGACGCCTTAGCAAAATCTAGCTCATGAAGCGCGCTAAGGTACTTCGCCTTAAAATCGTTCCTCTCTACAGCAGCACGCTTGAGCAACGCATCTTGACTCATCAAGGCGTCGTTCAGAGACTCAATCTCAAGGGAGAGGGACTCGACGGTGGGTGGTACCTCGGGTGTGTCGGAGTCGTAGTCGTAGTCGGGGCCTTCCTTGCGCTTGCCGACCTTGCCTTCTTCAATCGCCATGGTGCAAAAACTACCATGCTTGGCGTCGGCATAGAAGCATAGGCCGTTGAGCTTGTCCTCAACCTTTCCCTTGGACTCATCATCGCTCGAAGAAGCATCTCCGTCGGAGGAGGCATCGATGTCACTGAGGGAGGCGAGGAAGGCTCGATGCTTGGCCTTCACCTTGTCAATCACCCTCTTGGAGGACCTTCTGTGGTAGCCACCCTTGGGCTTGTGCTTGTCCTCGAAGTGGTGCTCGCGCTTGTCCTTGCGCTTGGTGAAGTCGCCCGTAGCTTTCTTGGGGCAGTTTGCGATGAAGTGATCCTCATCACCGCAACGGTAGAACCCCTTGGCTGAGCCACCACGCCGACGGTTCAAACGGTTGTTGTGAAACCGTGAGAACTTGGTGATGACCAAAGACAAAGCAAACAAGGAGTGTAAAGGGTCAGAGGAGGAAGAAGGCATACCGCCAGGGCCAGAAACCAACGCCATAGATGGTTTCGACGGGTTTTCAAGCTTGGCCCGGGTCTGGTAGTCAATCTCCGAGGACTTGAGCTTGCTGAACATCTCGTCCACGGTCAGGGCATCATAGCCCGTCGACTCCTGAATGGCAGCCACCTTCATCTCCCATACCTTCCGATCAATAGCATGCAAAAGCTTGATAGCCATCTCATGATCATCATAAGGCAAGTTGGTTCGATTGGCACGCATCTTGTTGACGATAGATTGGAAGCGAGTGAACATCTCGTCAACAGATTCGCCGGCGAACTGAGCAAAGTTCTCGTACTCTCTATGGTACGTGTCGAAGAGTCTGGACTTGATCTGAGGGGTGCCCTCATGATATCTCAAGAGTGTTTGCCAGATCTCTCGTGTCGTAGTGAGACTCGAAACCTGCTCGAACTCCAGAAGAGACAGACAAGAGAAGAGAATGCTACGGGCTCTTGCATTAGATGTATGCTGCGTAACCTGGGCATCGGTGATCCGAGCCTCAAGAACCACGTAGTTCTCATTCTCACAAATCTCCCAAAACTTTGTGTCAAGCCCTTGGAGGTAAGCCAACATGCGTACCTTCCAATAGACAAAGTTGGTTCCATCAAAGTAGAGAGGTTTACCAGTACCTCGCTCCATGTCGCCTTCGCGGACCAATTGAAGGATCGAGAACGGCGACCAGAGGGGGGTGAATGGGAGCCTCAAATTTCTCTCGAAATATTCGGGCCACTCTTCCCAAAAATCAAACCCAGTTGCGGGGATTCAGACGAAAACGAACAAATGAAAGCTCACCGGCAGTGGAGGAAAACTCACGGGAAACCCACAAGAATGAGTTCTCAACCCCTATGAGAAAGAGGCAAGAACCCCAAGTAAAACAGCCCAAAAGACATGCGTCGGACGCTGGACAGCAGGGCGGCGGACGCTGGAAGACAGCGCGACGGACGCTCCAGGGCAGGGCGTCGGACGCTGGCGATGGACGCTTAGGCGAGCATCCGTCGGCCTTCCAGAGAGCCTAACAGAAGCTAAAGAAGAGCTAAGGCGACGGACGCTCGGCGACGGGCGCTTGGAAGAGCATCCGTTGGCCTACCCGAGAGCAAAATAGAACAGAACAGCGCACAAGATGCGACAGACACTGGGCGACGGACTCTGAAGAGCGTCCGACGCCAAAACCGAAAGACGCAGACAAGCCGAGCGACGGACGCTGACGTCAGTACGTACCAGCGTCCGACGCAAAACCCTCGGAGCGTCCGACGCCCCCGACAGAAATGCAAAAACCTCGAAAAGCGATTTTCTCTTCGTCAAAACTTCCCAAAACTCAACCAAATGATCACCAACTGCAACCAAACTTTGTAGGCATGATCCTAGTGCAGTTGGGGAGCTATCCCGAAGAAATCATTGTTCAATTTGGTGAGGATTGAAGGGAACCAAGGATTTGGGGGAAAAGGAGCAAGAACGAAGAACACCGCAAAGAAATCGCCCGATCTGTGTGCTCGTGTAGTTTTAGAAAAATTCCTTCGGTGCAAAGATGCTCCTCACGAGTACCAAGAACTTGGTTCAAACGGATTTGCAAGATCTACTCCCTGTAAAGAGAAATCATCTCAGGAAAATAGGGAGCAAAAGCAAAACGCGAAGAACACAAGCAAAACGGGGACACAATCACGAATTCGAAGTCACCATGGCTTACGGAGGTTACGGCCTCCGATTCCTCGCGACAAACTCAAGTTCTTACAAAGGTTGGTGGAATCAACCTAGGGATCTCATGAACTAGAGAGAGAGTTGGGCAAAATGATTAGGGTTTAAGAGATGGGATGAGGGATACCCCTTCACCCCCTACTTATCGGGCTTTGGCTATTTCCCAAAGACCCCCCTAGATACATTGATTGAACTACCTAGCCTAAGCATTGCAGTCCAAGCTCTGGAAAATATCTCCCGCATTTTGAATGAACGGCCCCACTTCTTGTCGGGAGTTGCCGTTGCCTCGACGCAACCTCCAGGATTCCGCCACGTGTCATCCCCGCTTCCTCGAAAGCTTCGCCTAGGTTTTGAGGCCCAAACCCAGAAAACCCGTCACCAGTAGCTTTGGGCTCAACTACCGAACCCCGAGTTTTGCGGTCCAGACTCGGAAACCGACGCGGATGGTTTTGAGGCCAAAACCACCAAACCACTCGACGCGAGCCACCTTATCTTCGCCCGATCGGACTCCGAGTCCCCGGAGCCTCTGCTCGACTCGCGCGTCCACCGTCTTGACTTGGTCAACTCGGTCTACCTCCATGTCTTCTCGCACTCGCCGGTGTCAGGTACTAGCCACCACAGCTAGTCCGCCGGCGCCCATGGTCCCTCAGTCCGAGCCCCGCTTCCGCCCTTCACCGCTCTCAGTCCATCGGCACGGCAAGCCTCTACTCGACCTTCTCCACACCATTGACCACTGTCACTAGGCATAGCACATGCACACCACAAGGCGATAGACAAGCACATGTTTCTGAAACACTCACGTGTTGATCAATCACTCATCATCAAAGCTGAAGATACATGGGTACTCACCATGTGTTCGCACTTTGTTTCTTTTTCGGTAATAAAATAATATGAACATGCGTCTTTGCTCTACATATTTCTCATAACTGTCCATGCTTAAATTAGTTGATGCTTAGATTTGCTGTCATTTCATTCGTTGATATGCTCTACATATTTATTTCGTTCATGGCAAACATCAGTAACAAAACAAGAGTATGTTTCTTGTCCGCACAGGAAAGCTGAGCCAACAACTTTTAATTCCAGTTTGAGAGCTGCTGACTTTTTGAAAGCTTACTGTCATCTGTTATCCCTGGTGTTTCCAGGCAGCTCAAGTCCAAACACCCAACTTATGAATCAACACCCAATTAGCCATCCTCATGGCAGCGATGATGTTCCACGATAACAACTTCATACTGAACCAGCCAGCATTCTTAACCGCATTACACTCTTCAGGTTGCCAATATCTCTGTCATTAACTCATTATCCTATCTGAATTCTGATAAAAGAATATCTTCACTCTTCAGGTTGCCAATATCAATATCATTATCCCATCTGATAAAAGAATATTAGCAGGCAAAAGAAAAAACCAAGTACTATACTGTGCGGGAGATGAAAACTTAAGGAAGTCAAAATGCAGTTATATTTCAATACACTAGACTGTCTTTAGCACAACCAAGCTAAACAGTTCCATTAAAGATTACTAGCAAAGAGTCTAGAGTCAGTTCCAATATCTAATGAAAATGACTTTGCCAATTGAGCAAATGCGCACGATCGTCCCTTGTACTAAAATGAAGATGATAATGTTACTTTTTATTTTCACCATACTATTTGTTAGTACTATTTTGACGAAGGCAACTATTTTCAAACGATCATAGCCTGTTTGGTTTCAGGCCCATCTAGCCCAACCAAAATTTGTTCGCGATCAAAGCAAACACATGGCTAAATTTGGGAATGAGGATGTTTGGATAGGACCACAATAGTTGCCAAAATTTTGAGAAAATAACAAAATTCCAAGAACCTGACAAATAATCCTTGCATGCAGCAAATGTTCAGCAGAACCAGAAAGTACTTGATGCATACACGTTTGAGGAGATTAAGGGCCTGTTTGATACAGCTCATGAGCTATTTTTTTTTTGCCAAACATCTCTTTTCAAAACAACTTCACCTATGAAGTTGTTTTTCTTC
The DNA here is from genome assembly GCA_022036555.1 of Microstegium vimineum. NCBI lineage: Eukaryota > Viridiplantae > Streptophyta > Magnoliopsida > Poales > Poaceae > Microstegium > Microstegium vimineum. The sequence continues at coordinate 17,692,984 of CM039124.1, read as the reverse complement.
CCCTCTCACAAAGATATGAAGTGGGATGCAGCTGAAAATAGTAGCTTATCTTTGCTCTCTCTCCTCCCTTTCTCTCTCATATCCATGCATAAAGTTGTTCGTAAAACTATTTTGCCAAACACGTTTTCCAAAATATCTTAGCTTCACTTAGAGAGAGTTGCTCATAAAACCATTTTCTAAAAAAAATAGTTTTACTAGTGAAGCAGAGCTGTACCAAACAGGCCCTAAGATGCTGTCAGTTGGAGAAATTTTGTTTCTGCTACCAGGTTCACTTGTGCAGAGAGAAAGGGTGCAGTCCTGGCTACTAGCAGAGCACTGCCGGCTGGGGATTATGTCCAATCTCGTGCTCAATTTTTAGTACCACAGCTTAGAGCTGAGAAGAAAAAGAAAACAAGCTCCAAATTGGATGAGACGGGAGCAACATTACGCGACAAGGCTGGAACGTCTCGTTGCCAACATTGAGGCACACGATTGATGCACCACAACTTTGAACCCCACAAGGGAACAAGCACGCCATACTTGGGCTTGGCCAGCCACAGTTAGAGAGCAGGAAACCATCCAAACCGTAGCTGAAAAGTTGAGCATTACCAGTTTTTGGTAGGGCCCAAACTAAAAACAAGCTCCTACAATTAACAAGGTCTCTTCAAAATTGAAAATTAAGACAGCAAGCAAAAAAAAATGAACATCATGAGAACATTTTACTAGTGCAGTCACACTAAACTAACAAATCTAGGTTGATAGGGCGTAGAACAATCTGTTCACAAATTTTATTATATGCAGTAGCGGAATGACTTATTCTATGAAAAGAATTTGCTTTGAGGTCCCACCTGACTACACATAACTAAAGTTTGCGGTTAAAGGGTATCCTTTGATGCAAGGTTTTCAAGGCGGTAAGGCGAGGCGACTGACTACCGCCTTACGCTTAAGCGACTAAGGCATGAGGCGAGGCGACGCCTTAACAGCTTAAGGAAAATTTAAAAAAAAATGCAGCTGAGAGCAGTAGATAGCCAAGAAAAATAAAAAGGAAAAATAACAAAGAAAGGAGAAGGAGCCTGGCCCAGCCCACTAGGCAGCCCATGTATGCCCCTAGCCTTCCTAGGTCATGTTTCGAGCTCCCAATCCTCTCTCTCCAGCGCTGCCGCATCTCTGTCTCTTGCTTCCCTCTCTCCTCCAGACCAAATGTGTTACTCTGCTCGCGGGATGTTGCAGGCCAGCGCTGATTGGGGAAGATAGCCGCCTCGATTGGGGAAGATGGCCGCGGCCTGCACAGGCAGCTACACAGCTCAGCGGTGGGCAGGCAGCAACTTGTCCCGTCGGCGCAGGAGAACGCGTCGGCACGGGCGAGCTGCGGCTTCTTGTTCCCCTCCCGCTCTCCCGCTCTTACCCCCGCTCACTGGTGTGGAATCTAAGGCGAGTCGTCTGCTGTGGCGTCGTGCGTGCAGCGCCTTAGCGCTTAAGCGACGCCTTGAAAACATTGCTTTGATGAGCTTCTTACACATTTACAGTAGTATGGGTTATGGAATCCAAACTATGAATATATGATCCTTTGGATGGATTGGACAGAAGCATCCATCTTTAGAATTTATTGATTATAACACCCATTCTGCCGGCAAGACAAAATAAACATTTAAAAGAACAAGAAACATAGCTAGTATGAAGATAGAGAAGGCAATTGACAAGGAGAAAGAAAACTGCTATGGACTTCAACTTTGCAGCTTATGTCCAATCAAGAACTAAAAAAAGGTGTAACAGTATGATCTAGCATATCAGTAACAGAACAGCACATAATCTTGCACTTCTTACTGATAAGGAAAATCAATGGTACCAAAATTGCACAATAAGAGGGAACCTGGTATATTTCTAACCACTAGTTTCTGCACAAACAAATTGTTTACCATCCAATGAACCCTTGGCACATCACATCAGCCAAACTAAAATTCATTGCATCCACCGAAGGAGCAGGTTCTGTTCCAGCTATCAGGGGCATCATCTGAAAGACAACAAATGCACAAATTGATAAGCACGAAGACAAAACTGAACTGCACAAAGCAACTAGAGCACTTACCAGTGAATGCCATTGATGCTGATCAGTATCTATATGCTGTGAGCTGCACTGCAGTTTCTGTTGGATTGGCTAGCCCTTGCTGTCCTGTCTTTTTTTTGTTGTTTCTGATGTCATGAGCGTGTAGTGCTCCATTCTTTTGACCATGCCCTTGCTTGTCTACAGAACAGGCCATGCTGTAGTTGTGGCCTTTATGGCCTGGTAGTTGGCACAATGTAGTGCTTGCCATGTATATATGAAATATGAAAGGTATAAGGCTAGCTGCACCTCCAATTCAGTTTGCAGCAGCACCAAGTTTCTGCTCCCTCCTCCCCTCCCCTACCAAGGGACAACCGTGTGTGCATATGTAATTAAGGGCAAACACCTGGGAACCAGCTAGCAGTTTCTGCTACCTCAACTGCCACAGCAACCACACCAAGGGACAGGTGCCTTCTCACTCTCAGCCAAAGAAGGTTGTACAGTAACAGATGCATACCAGGCCACCATCAACCAACCGCACAAATAGCACTGCGCAACAGGAACAAAGAATGATATGCTGTTAGAAGCCAATGGTCTGCAGCTCATCACATCCACTGCGACAAAACCAACCAGCATGAACAAACACAACCCCGACCGAAAATCACAGAAGATGAGAAATTAGGCTACCTATGGAACCATCAATCACCATCCAAAATTCATAGCAAGGAAATGCTGGAACAGCAGATCAGCGATTAGACAGTTCCCAATTGTACATAGCTCCAAAAACTTCCATGCCTGATTTCATCTCAGAGTGATTCATAGTGGATACTGAATAGTAAGGTAGTGATATGGTATCTCACACAGGCACCATTGGCTACCAAAAAGTTTTCTAATACTTTATAGGATTATAAGTTTCATTTATCAACCAGTATCCAAAATTCTAACCATGATTCTACCTGCAGGATCAAAACCTTTATCTGTAGGCATATGTGTAGCCTTTGAGGATCTGCTGTTATGCATAGTCTCATATGTCATGAACATTAAGAACTCAAGAAATAGAAACCTTTCTATGTCCTCGTTGTTAGTATGGGGGTCATCCTCCATTTCCTTTAGTGCCCAGTCAATTATATTTCTAGTAGCATCATCAAAAACAAAAGAATCTTCTCTGAGCTTCTCAGCCCACATAAGGGCTCTCTTCCCAAATCCTTGCTTGCAGAAATGAGAAAGGAAAACATTAAGTGTGATAGTGTTTGGTTGAAAAGCCATCTTAATAAGCCTGCCAGTCAATATCATAGCTCGATCAAGAACATCGCTGCAAATGCCATCCATTAATGTGTTGTATGTAACAGAATTTGGAGGACAACCCATAGCAACAAGCTCATCTAGCACCTTCCCAGCTTGATTCAACATATGGTTGCTGCAGAGACTATGCATCCAAATATTATATGTGAAAATATCTGGTTCACAACCAGCTGCGAGCATCTTATTCATGAAATTCATGGCACTGTTCATATCTTGAGCCCTACAATATGCATTAATTATCGTATTATATGTCACTGTGTCTGGGGTTAGACCATTACTGCACATGTCCAATAAAAGGTTGTCCACCATCTCCAGCTTTCCTTCTCTGCACAAACCGTCGATTAGAATGTTGCTTGTATAAATGTCAGGAACAAGGCCACTCTGCCTCATATTCTTTTGTAACTTCAAGGCTTCAGTCATATTTCCTGCTCTACAGAGTGCAGATATGATGGAGTTGTAAACAAAATTGTTCGGTACAATTCCTCTGGCTCTCATCTCAGCAAATGCCTGATAAGCCTCATTCGCGTAATCTAATCTGCATAAGCCATTGATATATGCTGAGAAAGCAATAAAATCAGGCTGTAAACCAATTTTGCCCATATCATCCCAGCATTTCAATGCGCAGACTGCATCACCATATCTGAAAGATGCATCCAAGCAGATAGTAAATGATGTAGTCAGACAATATCCTTTACTAACCATGTGCTCTAAAAGAAGCAGTGCTTCATCAAGCCTTCCTTGATTGCACAGCCCCATTGTCAAGTAATTAAAACTAGACGATGACGGTGTGAGCCCTAACTTGTTCATAATTCTATACAGTTGAAAAGCTTCTTCATGGAGTCCCTCCTTGCAATAAGCAGCGATCAATCCATTAAATCCAATAACACTCAATGGAACACCCTGCTCAATAGCACCACGCAGGAGCTCCCAGGCATCATCCAATCGACGATCCCAACAAAGCCTACAGACCAACATATCCAACCCATCAGCCAACATATGTGAACCAAACATGTCATGATAATCGACTAACTGGGCAGCGGCATGCCCAAACTTGTAAGCTCCAGCAGCTATAATGTTGAAGGTGCAGGAATCTGGCACTAATCCCCTCGATTTCATTTCCCTATAGGCTGCGCTGGCCTGATCCATCCGTCCAGTCTTTGCGTATCCATCAATCAAAACATTGAACGTGATTGTATTTGCTTGGATCCCAACCTGGACCATTTCATCGAACAGCCTCCTTGCTTCCAGCATCCTCCCCTCATGGCACAGAACATCCACTAGTATGTTATATGTCACAACTGTCGGCTCACACCCTGACATGTGCATTTCTTCAAACAGCTTGAAGGCATCCCGTGACCACCCAAACACACAGTACCCCTTGATGAGGATGTTATAGCTGCACACGTCTGGGACGATACCAAACTTCCCCATGATCCCAAGCAGCCCGGAGGCGACACGCACCAGCCCCCTGTGGCAGAAACCGAGGAGCATGGCGTTGAAGGTGGCAAGGCTCGGCCGCGGTCCCCTCGCGGTCATTTCCTCGAACACGTTCCAGGCAGCGCGGACCTCCCCGCTTCGGAATAGAAGGCGCAGTAATACCGCCAACGCGGAGAGGCTGGGCTTGTTCCCAGATCGACGGACGCGAGTGAGCACATCGAGTGCCTCGGCTACCATGCCCGCGGCGAGAAATGCGTGGAGCGCGAGCCGGAGCGCCCCGTACCGCGCGCGCGAGCTCCCGCTGGCACTGTCACTAGACGACCACGAAAGGAGGTCCGAGGAGGCGACCGGGAGGAGCGCTGCGATGAGGATCGCTGCGAAGGGGCGAAGCGCGGGAGCCGACGTGGCGAGGCGTGATGCGGCGGCGAAGCGGGCGGCGAGCGTGGTGGAGGAGGGGAAGCCAGAGAGTGGGCTGACGGCATGGAGCGCGAGGTGGCATTGCGGGGAGGTCTTGAGAAGGCGCACGAGCGCGAGGAGGGCGTCACGGCGGAGAGATGCTGGCAGCGACAGGAGGCGGTGGTGGTCGGGATGGAGGAACTGCGCGATTGGATCGTATGCGGAGGAGGAGGTAGTCCTCGTCGTCGTCGTCGTGGATATGAGGTGGTGGAGGTTAATGAGAATACGGTGCAGTGTATTGGGTTGTCTCGCCGCCGCGGCGAGGAGGCGCATCTGGCGCGGCGGCGGCGGCGGCGGCAGTGGGAGGAGGTGGGAGAGGGAAACCGGAGGGAAGTGGACTGTTTTCTTCCAGCTTGACGAAGAGCGGCTTCGTCAGTTCAGCAGCGGTAGTGGGCCAGATGGGCAGTGGCTATGGAGATCCTGATACGTGGAGATTGACTCTTTTCCTGTCTGCTGGGCTCACTTTTGTGCTAAAGCTCTTGTTTCGGGCCCATAATATTAGTTTAACTGAAAAAATTCATTTGATCTCCCTCAACTATAGCGTGAGTTTGATATATCTCTCAATTAGAAAAAAAAAACAGAATTTTAGTTTTTACCAACTGTTTGAAACCGATCGATTTATCTCTCCAACCAGTTGAGGAAGGTGCGAACTTTCATTATACCTCGGCCCTAAAAAAAATACAATTCTTGCTTTTCATTATATACTAATATTGAAATAAGTATCGTTAGATTAGTTATAAAATATATTTTTATAATAAAATTATTTAAAGACATAAATAATAATAGTATTTAATATAAATTTGGTCAAACACAAGCTATTTTGACCGACACAATTCTCATAGTTACATCCTTTCCCTGACGGAGGTAGTACTTTATAAAAAGTTTAGAAATATTTTTCTAAAAAATATCCAAATACTTTTATATAATTTGAGTGTGGATATCACGTGAGCACTCCCAAACTTTCACAGACGGACAGACCTAGTTGCTATTGATTAATCCGTAAGGCATGATTTTTTGTTGTATGTGTTAGCATCATGTTGATTTTTAACCCGCAAGCACTCCCAAACTTTCATGGGCATAGCTGTTATGGATTGCTCGCTCTTATATGGCGCAACGTAGCATTTTTTATGATGTGGGAAAAAGAGAGGAGAAAGACAAAAAGATCGTTGTTGTTCGTGGAAAGAAGATTTGTTGTAATGTACCCCCATAGGAAGCAACAATAGAAACACGTGACATATTTACAGAAATAGAGATTTTAGGCGCAATAGAAAGGAATGCTGTCATCGGGGTGGGTGAACCCTCATAGATATCAGGTGCCCACATATATAGAGTCAAAAGAGAGATTGAGTCCGAGGGAGAGGGGGGGGTTTCTTGGGACTCGAGAGATTGAATAGATAGGGCCCCACAAGTTGGTTAATTCGGCATAACCATAAAAAAGATCATTAAAAAGCGTGAGCCGTTATTAAAACATTATAAAGTTGATGATTCCCACCAAGAATTTGATCGCCGGGTCGGGCTAATTCCATACGAATCAGTACGGAGAAGCATGTGCCCATCACTCCTGCAATGGCACCGAAGATGAAATATAGAGTACCGATATCCTTGTGATTAAGGGAGGGTAATATAATTTAGCTAGATAACTCTTTCCAAAGCAGCAAGAAAGGAGATGCAATAAAGAATGAAAACAAATACTAGCAAGAATACAAGCCTTAGCCTAGTTTCAAAGAATAAGTTTGTTCCGTCTTATCTTCTATGAACGCGGGTAGGGCTCTTTTCACATTACCAGTAGAGTTTATCTTTATTCGACCCAGACTTTGAAGCTAAGGAAACACCTTAGAGTTTCTCAATGTATATATTTCTATATTAACAGGTTGAATGGAATTTCGCACTGGAAACTTTTCTAGGAGAAGTTCGAATCCGTTCCGTTCGGATATTGATCGGTCTTGGTTTGACATGGTTTACGCGTTACTGGTTCCCGGAAGCAGCTACTTTCGAAGTAACAGAAAGAAAAGCAACGACTGGAGTGGGGAGTCAGAGTCGAAAAGAGGATTCCTCGCTTCTTTCTCTCATGCAAAACCGTGCATGAGACTTTCATCTCGCACGGCTCCTAAGTGATAAAAGAAAGAAGAACTCGTCTTCTTTCTTTTTTGATTACCTTCCTCGCGTATGTATAAGACCGAATCCATTCTTTTTCGAAATGGATTTCGAAAAAGACTAGTGTTGTAAGGAGCTTGCTTGCGTCTACTTAGTGCTTTCACAAATCAGTAGCTCTAGGGCCGTTTAGTCCATGGTCCGTTGGATGGTCGGTGCAAGGCCAGAAATTGGAACACATTGATTCCGCTCATTCCTGTCCTTCGCTTCAAATTGGTTATTATTAAAGCTTTGAAGCTTAAAGAAGAGAGAAGAAAGGCCAAAACCAGAAACAATCGTCTCATGAGCTAAAATTCAGAACTACTACGTATGAGACAATTATTACACCATTGTATAAGTTGTTGCTATCATGCAACTCACAATTTTAATTTTATTCGATGTATAAAATAAGAAGTTGTGAATTACTACAAGACAACTTAAAAGATTACCATAGTACATCTTATCTATTAAGTCATTTTATAAAATCATGTTTCGGGTAATGAAAAGTATTACTCGATATTAGCTCCGAAAAACAACTACCCGCAAATTCGGGTACCCGATAATTCGGGTTCGGGTTCGGGTTCGGGTATTACCCGATTTACTCGAATTTGCAGAAATCAACAAACTAGATAAAAATTTGGTAGCAATGTATAAATAATTTCAGCACCAAATGTATAGAATTTCAATAATAATTTACAGAGAATAATATATTATAGACATTTGTTCAAGAAAAGATGATTATATTTTAATAAAGTGATAAGTTCAAGTGTTCAACTAACACTACATGATAAATGTAAAGGCATGTACAAAACTTTGGGTAGTTTGGGTACCGGGAGATATTACCCGAATTACCCAAACTAATTTCGGGTAATCAAAATCACTATCCGAATTTAGATCGGGTCTTCGGGTAATTCGGGTTTGGGTAATGGGTATCGGGTATTTTGCCCATGCTTACACTGCATGAGACCGTCTACTATAAGACAACACCAATATGTTTGATTGTTTGTCCTAAGTCAGAGAAGAAACCCAATTATTGATTATTACCCTATTGCAGTGTAATAAGCTTTAAGATTTGATTACTTCGCCCAATAGAATCAATCAACCAATAATCACGCTTTGAGGTTACAACACACCCTTCTGATGGATGGATACGACCTATCTAGTCCTGCAGGAATATTGAAGAATTACCTGCCTGTCTGTGCCCAACATATGAAAAGAATATTTTAGGAGCCAAAAAAAAGAGACAGAGGAGAAACTATAGTCTACTTCTACCTGTCCTACCTAGGCTACAAGCCTACAATACAGTACAGTACAATTCTCTTGTTCCGTCGCTAGGGGCTGCAACATACTGCATGTACGCTCACCATGGTCTTCTTTTTCTGTGACCCGGTCAACAGCAAATGATATGCGTGGCCCCACCTAGCAGCGACGGTGACCGATCAAACTAGTGCTGCGGTAGCACCGAACCGGGTGCGCTCACAACTCACAAGAGGGCCGAGCCCGAGAGCGAAAGCGCGACGGCCACGGTGATGGTGACGGCGTAGAGAAAGTTGGCAGAAGCCGCAGCGGCGGCGCTGCTGGTCTGAGTGCTGCCGCCGAAGAAGACCATGGTGGTGCCGTTGTTCAGCTGCTGCGGCAAGCCGCCGGCGGCCTGCGGGTTCTGCCCCGTCGACTTGACGCTGTTGCATGCAACAGTAGTCAAATGGTCAGTATCACAGCTAGTGCAAGGTATTAGTAATTGATGATAGCGACTTGATCAAGAGTAGATACTAGTACAATATAATGGTCTGGTGGCATATAACTAAAACATGCATGCGCTGTTATTATTGTTTGTGCTCTGTACCGTACTTGACCCTGCTGGGCCGTGCCAACTGCCAGGACCACCCATCTGTGACTGTGAGAGGCCAACCACGGGTAACCACGTGGACAACCGCGCGTGCCTGCCTTCCTAGGCGTTTTCTCACTAGCCGTTGGAAACTAACCTCCTCGAAATGCGTCACCAACCCAACCCCAGCTGTGAGTCTGTGACTTGTCACTCCCACAATTACTGCTACAGTACGTACTGACAGAAGGGTGTAGTACTAGTGTTAAAACAAACAGTAGTATCTTATATTAGTCATTTTTAACTATTACTATTACTGATAATGGTAAGACCGAAGGATGAAACTAGTCGTCCTTACTTAGTGGCAGTGCGGATTAGTCATTCTTTACTTGGTGCCAAATACAGTAGTAGCTGAGAAGAATTATTACCTGGTGGGCAGTGCGGGGCAGAAGGTGACGGTGTAGTCGGTGCTGCCGGCGGCGCAGGTGAATGTGGATGTGGCGTCGTCGTAGGCGTAGCTGTAAGCGCGCGGGCACGCGGTCTTGAAGAACTGGGAGTACGCCGACGGGCGGCACGCGGTGGGGTCCCGTACGCGCCGCTGCAGCAGTACTGCGCGTCCCCGAAGGCGTCGCACGCGCTCCGGCACGCCACGGGCCCGTCCGCCGCGGCCTCCACCCGCAGGCCCGCCGGGCACGCCGCGTTCAGCTCCGCGGCGCACCCCGTCGGCGCGCACTTGCCAGCGGCTGCCGTGGCAGAGTTGCTGCTGCTGGATGATGGCGCGACGACCATGGGCAGGTTGTACCCGTCGACCAGGCTGACGTCGTAGAAGTCGAGCCCGCCGCTGCCGTCCAGCGTGAACTCCCCCAGCGTGGCGGGCGTGGCGGCGCCGCCGCCGTTGCACTGCACGTCGCCGGAGCCGCAGTCCCCCGTGGCGCACGTGAACCGCCCCGTGGCGGCGTCGGCGGCGCAGAGAGTGCGGCCCCAGAGGCGGCCCGACCACCCCGCGGGCGCCGACACGGCACGGGACTGCCCCGGCGCCAGCGCGAACCCCGTGCTGGGCAGCGCCGCGGAGCCCGCGCTGGACAGCAGCCCCGGCCACACCGTGTAGCCGCAGCTGTTGGCGATGGTGAACGTCGCCGACCGCGCGCCGCGCAGCTGCAGGAGCAGCGCCAGCGCCGCGAATGCCCGGTGCCAAGAACGCACGGCTGTCGTCGCCGCCATTTCGAATGTTGACGCGTGCTTGGAACTCTGCTCGTGGAGAACGAGAATTCAGGCTATGGATGGATGCGGTGGATGACGGTGCTAACGGCCATGGCTGGATGGGTTATTTATACAGTAGTAAACGTAGGTAGCCGGTGGAGGACTGTGACAGGGGAAGCGGAGGAGAAGCAGAGCTGGCTGCGAAGCGAAGCTGAGCTGGAGAGGTGCCTTGGTGCGTTGTGTCTTACGTGGAGGTGGACCTTGTCCGGTTGTCGCCGCGCTTGCTCCTGCCGCCTGGAAAATGACCAGTCCAGTCTTACTCCTAGCAGCGCCTATAATAAATAAATAAATAGAGGATATTTTAAAAAAGAATATCAACGGTGGCAAAGTGGTCAAATCTTAATTTGGCAGCCAAGCAGTGGCTTCGCGCGTCTGCAACCGCAACCGCACCTACCTACTGTATAATAGTAACATCTTGGGTTACGTCGCTACTAGTAGCTAGTAATTGACTGTAAATTAGTTGCAACTTCGTGGACTGATGCTGCCTCCCCTTGATCATACTAGTTGTATTGCAGGCCGGCCGGGTTCGTTCCACATTGAGTTCAGTTCACTCCTTGTCCATGCAAAGGAAAGGAGGTCACTATCGGGCAGGCAGGCTCAAAGTAGTCGAAACGGGCGGTCCATCGGATCATTTTATTCAGTACACACCGGCTGCGGCTGGTTAAATTGGAACGACCTGACCTGATCGTTGCAGTCAAATCCGCTTCGCATCAATCCAAAACACACCCCTGCCAGCCGGGCTTGCCCCCTTGCCCCGCATCAGCTCACCTCGTATTGCCGAAAGGAAAAACAACGGAACCTTGGTGGGTGGGTGTTGTCAAAAGAAAAAAAAAACGGAACCTGGTGGGTGGGTGGGTACTGGGTACAGATACAGACTGCTACAACGTTCCTCGCCGTTGTGTGAGCGAGTGTGAGCCGTCGATGGTGGCAAGGGAGGAATCCCGGCCCGCCGGCAAATCATATCTTCCGCAGCAACCCGCTCCCGTTGGCTATGCTTGCATGCAAATCATGCACAGCGCTGGCCGGCCGGCCGTCCGTCCGTTCCAATTGCATGCTCGCCTCTCCGATCCTCTCCATGATCACTCGATCAGCAAGTCAGCAGAACATTAGCATCTTCTGGGCGCCCCATACATATAGCAATTCTCTACATATATCGTCCCCGTCCGTCCGTCCCGCTCGATCGTTGCGGCATGCAGGCCATATGCAGCTGTTAGTTAGGTGTACTGTGTACAATAGGCTAGCTGATCATAGTCAATATATATATCGTCCGTTCGTCCGTCCCGCTCGATCATAGTTATTAATATTAGGCTAGCTGACTATTAGCTAGTTTAGACCAACTAATAAGATACGGAGCTGTCAGTTAGGTGTAAAATATCGGAGCCAAAAGCTTTTCAGAGTCTGGTCAATTTTTATTATGTAAAAATTATTACCTATACACAAAGGTATTTACTAAATTTTAGGTGTCTGAAATTTAGTTTTCTTTCATGCGACAGTTATTATATATATTTTATACTAAAATTATAGTTTTAGTTCGTTGTAATTTATGTAGACACAGTCTGTAATTTTTTATTTCAGAAATAAAAAATCTGTTAAACAAAACTATAAACTTGACAAAATCTTATAAATGTTGGCACAAAGTCAATTCAACAATTACAATAATTTCTATAGCAGGACAAGGACAAAAATTTAATATGTTATAATATAAAGACAAACAATAAAATATAAAATTAACAAACTATTTATATTAGTTGATGGTATATTAGTGTTGTCTAAAATCAACTTAAATTCCAGACACCTGAACTATAGGAAAAGTGATACACAAAATATTCCTTTAAACTTAATTTACCGACAAGATCAGTCCACCGCCCGAGTTGTGGCTCGGCCAATAGTTAGATATAGTAACTAAAGTTTTTGTCGGATTCATTTAAAATGAATAAACAAACTAATCGTTTTTAACAGCTAATTATTAGCTCTATAAATCCTAATAAAAAAAGTTTAGTAACAGGAACAGGACTTCCGTGGATATATGTCCAAGTAGGACGTCTCCCTATCTAAAAATACTACTCACCGCGCAACCACGTCTGCGACTACCATCTCTCACCGGTCACCGTACCGCGGTGGAAAAAGTCTAAATAACCCCATGAACTATGGACCCTGGAATATATAACCCTCAACCTATAAAACGGTCTAATTTACCCCCTGAACTATTCAAAACCGTCTATTTTACCCTCCGGCCGGTTTTTGACGACGGTTTGCTACAGTAAAACCACTTTTGTATTTTTTATTTATTTCCGCTGAGTGTTTGAAAAATCATAGTAAATCATAGAAAAATCATAAAATGAAAAATTCAATTTCGTTGAACTCCACGTGATTAGATCTATATAGTGAATATATAACATGATATGTTTTAGTACAAAGTTTTTACTGTAAAAAAAATAGATTTGTTTAATGTAAATCTACAACAAAAACTTTATACTAAAGTATACCATATTATATGTTCATTGTGTAGCTATAATCATGTGGAGTCCAACAAAGTTGGATTTTTCATTTTATGATTTTTCTATGATTTACTATGATTTTTCAAACAGTCAGCGGAAATAAATAAAAAATACAAAGATGGTTTTACTGTAGCAAACTGCCCGTCGAAAACCACCCAAAGGTAAAATAGACAATTTTAGATAGTTCAGGGGGTAAATTAGACCGTTTCATAGGTTGAGAGGCTATGTGTTCCATGATCCATAGTCTAGGGGTTATTTAGACTTTTTCTATACCGCAGTGGTCTATTAACGTTCCAACTTGGCTGCCGCTAGTTCCTGGTTAGTCAACACCTTACCGGGATCAGTATAGCTATAGCTAGGTTAATTAGCACACATGTTATCGGTCATTGCCAGCAGATGCATGGGCATGGACTACTCTGACTTTTACTGGGGTTTTGCAGCCTCACTGACAGATGTTCACCGCCACCTTGTGCCTCAAGCTTCTGCTTACTCTATGTACTTTCTTCCTGCCCAACTAACACCTGGACAAAAACAATGTTATTAACAGTTAAAACCATGTGCGCAATTATCGTAACCACCGATTAGACCACAAGGTCATTGAGTCAAATATAAAATTAGCATAAAGAAGCTTCCCGGGGAGTTCTGTTTTATCTTATCCTTGTTTCCACAGCTACATAATTAAATTCAGTATATAAGATACTCCGCAGGAATAGGAAGCTTCTTCTTTGCCGGAACAAAATAGTAGGAAGCAGCGAACAATTTAGTATATATTCTCCAAGTTATAATTATACACCTATTTCTAAATTAAAGGCTTCTAGTATTTTATGTTAGGTCCGTGGGATCATATAGATGTAGATCCAGTGGGTGGTGGACTTGATTCGGGATAAAGGATGGATCTTGGAGGGAGAAACAAGAGAGAATACTGACCATCTTGCTTCGAAGATCCACTGGCCATGGCGTCGTGTCGTGGGTGTCGGTGTTATAGTTACAGAGGCGTCCCCGACGGTCACTACTACAGATTCAAACATTACTGCCGGCCCATCACTGCTAGATTGTATTGGGTCGGTGAAAGGATCAAAATGTCCAAGAGGGGGGTGAATTGAGTTTATTTCAAATTTCTAAAGCAAATATGAAATCCTAAGCAATGTCAATTACCCCCTAGTGCCTACCGATAGTGTGTCCTACCTAGAAAGCGGTAGCAAGTCAATGAAAGGTAAAGACACCCTACACAATTCTAGTATGAAAGTAAGAACAAGTACGGAATGAAAAGAGGTAGGGAAAGAGATTTTTGACACGACGACGTTTTGCCGAGGTATCGAGGAGTCGACACTCCCCCTAGTGCTCGTTGGAGCACCTCGCAAGGTATTGCTCCCCCTCAATCCCGCGCAAGGGATGAGTGCTCTCTGCGGGCTGTTTCTTCGCCACTCTGGCTCGGTGAACAACCCACAACCGATGAACACGTCGATTGAGAAGGGTCGCCGACAATCCTTCTGGCGACCACCTTCCTCCGAGCACCACTGGACCGTCTAGGTGATGTCGATCACCAAGAGTAACAAGCCTTAATCTTCACTTGACTCAAACAAGCCTCGCAACTAGAGTGGATGCACACTTGATCTCTTGGATGAACTAGGGAGAGAAGATTGATGGATGGATTCGCAAATCACTCTCTTACCACTACGTCAAAATCGATTTTGCACAGCATTGCAAAAAAGGCCTCCGTCGCGGACGCTTATTTTGCCCGCTGCAGAAAATCCAATGGTTTCCCACATCGGTTTTTTTAATTTACCGTGGCGGGCATTTTTGTCCGCTGCGGTAAATTGATTTACAGCAACGGGCACCTTAAGACGTCCGCTGCGGTAAATAGGGTATTTACCGCAGCGGACGTCTTAAGGTGCCCGCTGCGGTAAATCAATTTACCGCAGCGGGCTTCTTAGAATGCCCGCCACGGAAATAGCCCAAGCCCAACAGATCCAACCCAGGCCCATTAGACGTCTTCATATAAATACAAGAACTAGGGTTTTCTCCCCCACACACTTCTCCCACACCTAGCCTCCGCTTCCTCTCTCACTTCTCACCAGGAAGCAACGCGGCGGCTCCCTCCTCCCTCGCATCTCCCTCCTCCCTCCTCCCTCGCATCTCATGGCGCGAGCGGCTCGGTGCTGGCGGGGTGGGCAGCTCGGCGCGGTGGCGCATCTCCGGCGCATCTCAAGGCGTCACACGGTGGCACATCTCAAGGCGAGCCTGCTGAGTATCTCCGGCGCATCTCCGGCATGGAGCGCACGAGCCTGCTGCGGCGCGCCGCGCACGGGCCTGCGGCGCACCGGCCTATGACGGCGCGTGGAGCGGTGGGGGGGGGGGGCTGCGGCTGCGACTGCGGCTTTGGCGGTGCACGGGCCTCCGGTGGCGCGTGGAGCAGTGGAGCACGGGGCGGCGCGCGGCACGAGGAGAATGGGGCGGCGCGCGGCGTGAGGAGCGCATGGCGCACGGCCCTGCGCACGGCGATGGCATCGGCGGCGTCCATGGCTGGCCAGCTCTGTACGGCTGGGCCCTGCTCCCTCTTCCTCGAGCATGGCCCTGCTCCCTCTTGCTCGGGCGGCGCTCGGAGCAGATCAGGCGCCGGCGGCAACCCTAGATGGGCTCGTCGGGCCGTGGATGGGCTCGAGCGGGCCTATCTAGGGTTTTCTCTATTTTTTTGTTTTTTTAATGATTAACCGCAGCGGGCAAAATGGCCCGTTGCGGGAAAGCCTCAATTTCCCGTGGCGTTGTCGCGGTGGCGGACCGGTTTGCCCGCTGTGGTAAACCAAATTCGCCCGTCACGAAAAATCCTTTTTGACGTAGTGTACTAGGCCTCTTGCTCTCTTCCCACACCTCACAAGGTTTCTCAACAAATGAAATGAGCAAAGGCAGGTGGGGAAGGCAAGGGATGGGATATAAATACCCCCACACACAACTAGCCTTCGAGCTGAAAAACAGACAACTTAAGTTGGCGACGGACACTTCGTCGCCTACCCCAACGGCTAGTTTCTGTTCACTCAAACAGGTGACAGACACTTCGTAGCTTTGGCGGACGTTGCACTCCAGCGTCCGGCACAATTGGCTGAAAACAAGTCTCTCTATAAGGCTGACAGGCGCTCCTAAGCGTCCGACGCAATGTCGACGGACAACATCTGTCGCGCTTGAGCATTTCTGGTACTCACTATTAGGCCGACAGACGCTCGAGGGCAAACACCCCAGTGTTCGGCGCCACTGTCTGGTGCGACGGACAACGTCCGTCGCTTAGGACATCAGTGTCCGTCGCCCAGAAAACAACTCTCTGAACTCCGGTTTTCGTCGCGATGAATATGGGAGTTGTTCTAGGTTATCTTACGGCCGGTCACCATTGGCTTGCTTAGAGCTAAGGTTGTCAAGTGTGTACCACACCTAAGTCATGAAGCTCTCCTAAGTCAAGCTACTAGTATCAACCCCTCTTGATAGTACGGTCAAAGATCAAATAAAGCCCTATCTAAATACTAAGTGCTCTTCATCTCCTTATGGCACTTAGTCCTATGATTTTAGGGTCTTCATCATCTTGTCTTTGAAATTTGAAATGATATCCATCTTGGGGGTTGAGTGATAACTATTGATGCCCATTCATATTGATAACTATGGCTAAGCTACGCATAGCCTCTGCAAAACACACATTAGCCATAATAATCTTCATTTGTCGTTAATCACCAAAACCAATAGGGCCATGATTCTTCAACTGACAGTGATGAATCTTCACTTCCGGTTCAATCTCTGACAGACCCCAAATGATTGGGGCAGGGGCCGAACCGGTAGTGAAGCTCATCATCACTGATGGTTCGTGGCTAGAATCGGCAGTGAAGATTCACTGCCAATTCACTATCGATTCCAACCACAAACTGGCAATAATGATGAGCTTCATTGTCGGTTCATGGTTTAAACCGTATGAGATTCACTGCCAATATAAATATCTCGATCTCCTCCCTCCTCTGTCCCAATAGAAACAGAACATTGGGCTCCATTCTTGCGGCTGCTCTGTTCAACACCATTGTTGCGGCTGCTCTTCACCGGATTGCTCAAGGAAACTCTTGGAAGCTCACGATCCTTCTAGCTTATGGTTATTAACAAGCATACTCTTTTGTATTTGTAGGTTTATATTTCTTTTGTGTTTGGAGATTGATTCTTATTATAGTTGTTTAATTTATCCATTTTAGGGAGCACATTTGAATTGGATCTTGAGCAAGGCATCTAAATTGTGGTAAATCCACCTTTGAGAAGGTTAGTATAAATGATTGGTATGTGTAGCCAACTAAATTCGAATTTGATGTGTACAAATCCATAGGATGGAGCTATACTATTGTTCATGATCAAGAAGATGTTTGTTGCACTTTGTGTCTATTTTTTTTTGAGCTAGGGCCTGTTTAGATCCAAAATTATTTGGAAAACTTTAGCACTTTGTTTTTATTTGGTAATTATTATCCAATCATGGAGTAGCTAGGTTCGAAAGATTCAAATCTCGGAAATTATAGATAAACTGTGTAATTAGTTATATTTTTTACTTACATTTAATACTCCATGCATGCATTTAAAGATTGGATGGGATGTGGAATCTTTTAAATTTTTCGAATTTGGAAGGGAACTAAACAAGCACCACATTGTGTTAAGAAAGGACGTGCAATTAATGTTGTTTACGATGAAGCCTCCATTGTTTTCTATTTTTTGTCTCAATTTTTATAGTGCGACCAATTTCAAATTATATCAAAGAATACATTATTCTTATGTGCTTCAAGTAATATTGTTCAGAAAGGCTCTTATTAAAACCCTAAACCCTAAACCCTAAACACTAAACCCTAAATGCCCGCGACAGACCATACATTATGCTTATGTGCTTCAAATAATATTGTTCAAAAAGGAATGGATCGAGGGTAGATGTACATTATCTTTGACACCCATTTTACCTGTGCAGACATGGAGCGAGGGTGGATGTACGATCTGTCATGTACAGACCCACGGTACTTGACGGGCATCTGTTGGTATTTCTTATGACTATTGGATAAATCTGCAAGCGCACATATTATACCGTTGTAGCACTTCACCTAGGAGTATTCTAAGGTATCGTAATTTATATTTTCCCAAGGGAAAGTTGGGCTAGAAATGATAATCAGAGAGAGATCCTAGAGAGCACCTTAACTTAGTACTAACTAGTATAGAGGGGTAAACGATATATGTGATAGGAAGGGTTGATGAATGAACAAGCCAAGGTAAATGATACTTAGAACGGACTAGAGAGACTAGCTAGGTGGGAGGACAACGAGAGAATATAGGGACTCCTAAGTACTTCACTCTACTTCAATATACTTAGCTAATTAACTAGTCTAAACACTATAGTTTGTCTCCTCAATACAAGTATGCTAGGCGAGGGGATAGATCAGTAGGAGGACAAAACTCCTACCGGACCGCACCCTCTTCTTACGGGGACCTTACCTTTTAAGAACTTTCCTATAAACACATGGTGGAATACAACGACTAGACATGGCTGTCACCTCTTGCTAGCTACCACAAACAATCCATGTAGCAAGCGATAACCAAGGATAAGATGATGTATAAGCACCACGCTTACACACAACTTACTACTTTGACTACGATCTATAATCAAAGCACCCTATAACAGGCAATGATCGCATACGGGAAAGGTCACACGGATCACAGACTATTGATTTAAATGCTATTAAAGAGCAAAAGCATATAGCAAGACTATATCTAGTATAGAAATGCTCAAAGTAATACTAAGTAAAGTAGAGAGAAAGATATATATTGAATAAGATAAAATCTTACAAAGAAGGAAAGATACAAGAGCTATACCAGACTTTCCAGAAGACAACTCCAGAAATCCCGAGCACAGCTCGACTCAACTCTAACTCCCACTCTAGACTAACTCCTAGAACAATCTAAGGAATAGAGCTTGTAGGCTTCTTCACCATGTGTGGAGACGGGGTGTGACCCTCTATTTATAGTGGGGGTGGAGTAGGGGCTACTACATCGCCACGTCAGCGATCCAGGGCCTTCCATTCTCCACCCTTGGATCCAACCGACCCATGAACCGACCAAGGGTGGATGGTGTGGATCTTAGCATGTGGGAATTGCATATGGCGGTTGGAGGGAGGTGAACCAACCAAGGGGGCGGTCGGCCGACCCTCCTATGGCAGGTGGACCCTCCTCTAGCCTCTATAAGTGGTCCCACTAGTCAGGGGACCAGGTGGGAGCTAGGTGGACCCAGGGGGCGGTAGGCCAACCCACCCCCTTGGTGTCCCTGGCCCACTTCTTCCTCCCTGGTGCTGGTCCCACTTGTCATTGAGGTTGGTTGTTGGTTCTGAGGTGGTTGTCACGTTTATCTCCTTGGTGTGGGCCCATGGATCCATGTGCTATGAATGTGAGCCGTTGAGAGAAAGCACATAGTGATCCAAGGGTTGGAAATCACTCTGGGATGCTTCTCTTGGATCATGGCCGAGAGGGGAGCTAGGTGGGCCCATAGGGTGGTCGGCCGACCCCCTATGTGGGTCCCACTGGCTCTCCTTTGCTCCATTTCTTCATTCCTGCACTCAAACACTGATGGACATGTGGAACTAGTTATTTGATAAAAAATGCTCATGATGTATTTGTTTATCCTTGATCCTGAGGTTGGTGGTATCATTTTAGTTATGTAAAAGTAGACCATATTTTGTGCCAACAAGATCCCCCAAGCTTAACCTTTGCTCGTCCCGAGGAAACAATCAAACTTAGCTCGATGGATCAGGAGTTGCTACTATGAAGGACCGGAAACGGCGACCAGAGGGGGGGGGTGTGAATGGGAGCCAAATAAAAATTCCTCTCGGAAGATCTTGAACCTTCTCCCAAGCACGTCCCAAAGCACTGACTAGGCTCATGACCCACGAGTGGGTGGATGTTCTAGGAGATGTCCTAGGAACACAGCAGAGCTAGCCACGAACTTGGAGAAACAAACCGCGAATAGAACGGAAGAAAAACAACAACACCAGAGGCTCCGAACTAGTTGGAACAGAGCCATCGGACTATGGCGAGTAGTCCGGAGCTAAGGTCCGACGCTGGCCAGGCCGAGACAGAAAATAAACAGGGAGCACCCGACCTGTTAGAGTGCGCAGCGGAATTCAGCCCAGCTCGCTATACCCACGAGCCGGCGCCTCGGGCCCAGGTCCACCGGAGCCCACAACATATCCAGGCCTCGAGCCTAACTCAACCCAAAAGACTAGCCTGATAGGTGAGGGCTGCCCCCGCCTTATATGTTGCGCTCCCCCACCATCAATTACCGATGTGGGACTAAACCCAACAATCTCCCCCGTCACACATCGGACCCAACTCTTCCATCACACTACACCATGTGATCTCCGAAGACGTTATCCAGGCCCCGGAGTCAAACGCTCATCACACAACCCGTGTGACCTCCAAGCATTAATAGGCTCCCCCGTCACATGTGACCCCTGAGATTTAGTTTTTTCCGACCATGAGCTCCGATACCACTTGTTAGAGTGCGCAGCGGAATTTGGCCCAGCTCGCTATACCCACGAGCCGACGCCCCTTGGGCCCAGGTCCACTAGAGCCCACAACATATCCAGGCCTCAGGCCTAACTCCACCCAAAAGACTAGCCTGATAGGTCAGGGATGCCTCCGCCTTATATGTTGTGCTCCCCCACCATCAATTACCGATGTGGGACTAAACCCAACATGACCTCCAGACAACCTGCTCCGGACTAGTCCGGTGGTATGGGAGACTGGTCCCGTGCTCACTCTTCCTACTGCCGAAACTAAGCAGTAAGCACCCATGCTCCGGACTGGAACTCCGGACTACCCGTCGGACTTTGACAAGTGGTTCGACGCGTGGTAGTAAGTCCTCAGCAGAACCTCCGGACCATTTGCCTATGGTCCGATGCTTAGAAGCTGAAAGGTCTGGAGGGTGGTCCGACGCTCCTAGCTGTCTGACATGAAAAAATTCAAGACCACCAGACCACTTGCTATGGTCCGGAGTTTAGGGCAAAGTGGTCCGACGCTCACAGGAGAAAAACTGTTCCTCGCGAAAACGAACTTCTCTCCACAAAATCTTTCCAAAACTCAACCAAATGATCACCAACTGTAACCAAACTTTGTAGGCATGATCCTAGTGCAGTTGCGGAGCTATCCCGAAGAAATCATCGCTCAATTTGGAGAGTAGAAAGGGGAACACTCGGATTTGGGGAGAAGAGAGCAAAACGAAGAACGCCACAAAGAAATCACCCGATCTACGCACTCGTGAGGTTTGAGGAGAATTCCTTCGGTGCAAAGAAGCTCCTCACGAATACGAACAACTTGGTTCAAGCAGTTTTTGCAAAGCTACTCTCAACAAAGAGAAATTATCTCGGGAAAAAGAGAGAGCAAAAGCAAAACGGGAAGAACACAGGCAAACCAGGGACACAATCATGAAATCGAAGCCACCATGGATTACGGAGGTTACGACCTTCGATTCCTCGCAACAAATCCAAGTTCTTACAAAGGTTGGTTGAAGCAACCTAGGGATCTCATGAACTAGAGAGAGAGAGTGGGGGCATGTGATTAGGGTTCAAGAGATAGGATGAGGATACCCCTTCATCCTCTATTTAATGGAGCTTTGGCTATTTCCCAAAGACCCCCCTAGATACAAGACCAAATTACCTAGCCCTAAGACATTGTAATCCAAGTTGATAACTCTCAGCCACTCATTTGAATGGACGGCCCCGCTTCCTGCCGGGAGTTGCCGTCGCCTTGACGCAACCTCCAGGATTCCGCCACGTGCCATCCCCGCTTCCTCGGAAGCTCAGCCTAGGTTTTGAGGCCCAAACCCAGGAAACCCGCCACCGGTAGCTTTGGGCTCAACTACCGAACCCCGAGTTTTGCGGCCCAAACTCGGAAACCGACGCGGATGGTTTTGAGGCCCAAACCACCAAACCACTTGACGCGAGCCACCTTGTCTTCGCCCGGTTGGACTCCGAGTCCCTTGAGCCTCCGCTCGACTCGCGTGTCCACCGTCTGACTCGGCTGACTCGGTCTACCTCCATGTCTTCTCACACTCGCCGATGCCAAGTACTAGCCACCAGAGCTAGTCCGCCGGCGCCCATGGTCCCTCAGTCCGAGGCCTGCTTCCGCCCTTCACCGCTCTCAGTCCATCGGAACGGCAAGCCTCTACTCGACCTTATCCACGCCATTGACCAATGTCACTAGGAATAGCACCTGCACACCACGACCCGATAGACAAGCACAATTTTCTGCTTTCGCAGAGGTTAGGGTAAGCCACTCAAATTGAAACACTCACGTGTTGGTCAATCACTCATCATCAAAACTGAACATACATGGGTACTTATCTACCATGTGGTCGCAATCTCCCCCTTGATGAGTGCATTGTCAACACAAGTGCGGTTCAGATTTGAGCCACACGGTAAAGCTCTCCAAATGACCAAAAAGCTACAAAAGCCAAAACGGGGTCACTTGAGAGAAGCAAACACGATACCAATTAAAAGCATCCTTCAAAACACCTCATGTCAAAGCCACTTACAGATGCCAAACAAAAGCACATGGGCAACAGCTCGACACAAACAAGCAAAACAAAGCTAGCCCTCAAGAAGAGGCAGAAAAATAGGCTCAACACCGCTAGCAAGTCCAAGATACCAATCACAGTTCTCAAAGCTCAGACTTCCAATTTAAACACTAAGGGAACTCAAAAAATACCAATTGAAACCACTTACGTCCCTTAATGCTCAAGAAGCAATCGAAACCTATCAGAGCCAACAAAGCAAGCTAGACCCTCCAAAAGAGGAAAAGGCTCAACACATCTAGCAAAATCTCCCCTTTGACCAAAGAAGCTCTAAACCAATGCAACCAATGAGATGCACTCTTTCTCCCCCTTGGAAGTAGATGGCTGAAAAAGGAATGAAATGCACATCTCTCCCCCTTGTTGACACATGTAGCTCATCAAACATCAACAACTCAAGATCCGGCTACAAATGCCATGAAATGCAAAATGAGTGCAAAAGCTTCATACTTAGAGCTAAGACAATGAATAGATGCTCTAAGTGATGTGATCCTGTGAGAATAGGAAAAGCTCTACGTGCCCAACAAAGACTCAAGTTGAGCTTAAGATCACTTTAGAAGCTATTTTAGAGAGCATATTCATGTGAGAGCAAGTAATGTGTATCACCTCCTAGAGACAACTAGACATAGCAAACAAGATAGGATCTATCTCAAAGAAATATCATGTATAGCAAGTAAAACTATCCCTAGGAAAGTTCATACAACAAGCCAATGACCCAACTGAATGAATTTTTCAATTTTCAGAATTATGCAGCCAAAATTCAGTTTTAGGCACATTTAAGTTGTATGCGAGTGGTTGTAAGCAAAGTGATGCCACGGCTTGCCAACCGGGCGAAGTCAAAGGACTTGACACACCGGTTTTGGTCATACACGACACCGCTCAAGTATCAACCCAAATGGGAAGCAGTCTCGAACACACGGTGAAATGCTCACAATGCAGACCCAACTTGATCTTTCCAATTCACAAAACAGAGAGCAACATCATTTTAGATATTAATCATGGTGCTCAATGGTAGTGAATGAAACAATGAAGAGACATAGTTACAAGCTATATACAAGACAGCCAAGAAGGATCTTCAAAAGCTTACACATGCTAGTGCCATTTTAGAGGTGACATGGGGAATTTAAATTTAGTTTTAAATTTTTTCTAACTTAGCTCTATTGCATATCATATAGATAAAAAAGAGTCTAAGTTAGGCAACACCATAGAAACATAAAGCACCTCAAACAGAGCATAGATTCATTATATCGGCTATAGGTATGAAGCTTAAAATGAACTATGTGACAAATGCAAATGAGATGCACAATGTAATGACACCAACTAACACTAACAAGACACCAATTAAGAAGAAGGACAAATAAAAGAAAAACAGAACCAAAAAGAACTATGAAACACAAAAATTTCCTCCTCTAAAAAGGAAAGCAAACACCCAACTCACCCCGAAGGCGAGAAAACGCAGCTTGATCCAAAGACTTTGTGAGAATATCCGCAAGCTGGTTTTGGGTCTCGACATGCCGGAGGTCAATGTCGCCCTTCTCGTAATGATCTCACAAGAAATGAAAGCGGACCTCAATGTGCTTGGTCTTTGAATGAAGCATAGGATTTTTGGCCACACTAATTGCACTCGTGCTATCACAAAGTAGAGGCACCTTAGTAAGCTCAAGAACGAAATCTCTCAAAGTGGCAATCATCCAAATCAACTGCGAGCAACAACTAGCCGCGACAACGTACTCAGCTTCGCACGTTGACTGTGCCACACTAGATTGTTTGAGAGAAGACAAAGAAACCAAAGAAGACCGAGAGACTGGCAAGTCCCAGAAGTGGACTTCTGATCAAGTCAGCAACTGGCAAAGTCGGCGTCAGAATAACCACAAAGCACAAGAGAGGAAGAGGTGGAAAACCAAAGTCCAAATTCGGGAGTGAAGCGCAAGTACCTCATGATGCGTTTCACCACCTGCTTGTGCGAAGTTTGTGGGGACGCCTGAAAGCGTGCACACAAGCAGCCGACGAACTGAATGTCCGGTCGAGTTGCCGTCAAATACAGAAGCGACCCAATCATGCTTCGGTACTCCGTCTGATCCACCGCCTCTCCTTCCTCGTCCACATCCAAGGCAGTCATAGTCGACATGGGCATCGAAAGAGGCTTTGCCTCACCCATGTCAAACTTCTTCAAGATGTACTTTGTGTACTTGCCTTGGTGCACAAATGTCCCTTCCCGGGTTTGCTTGATTTGCAACTCGAGAAAGAAAGTCAACTCTCCCATCATGCTCATCTCAAATTCCTTGCTGATAAGATCTGCAAACTTGGCGACAAGAGCATGAGAAGAACCACCAAAGATGATATCATCCACGTATATTTGGACAAGGAGAGTGTCTTTGCCTTGCTTGAGGAGAAACAATGTCTTATCTACCGATCCCATTTTAAAGCCCTTAACAAGCAAAAAGGTTTTTAGCCTATCATACCATGCTCTAGGTGCTTGTTTCAAACCATACAAAGCTTTGTGAAGTTTAAAACATGGTTTGGAAACTTGGGATTTTCGAAACCGGGAGGTGGTTTAACATAAACTTCCTCCTCTATGTAGCCGTTTAAGAAAGCACTTTTAACGTCCATTTGAAAATTTTTTAAACCCTTAGAAGCCGCAAAATCTAGAAGGATTCTAATGGCTTCTAAACGAGCTACGGGAGCAAAGGTTTCCTCATAGTCTATTCCCTCCTTTTGACAAAAGTGTTGAGCTACCAACCTAGCCTTGTTGCGCACTACCACCCCATCCTCACTTTGTTTGTTTTTGAAAACCCATTTGGTACCTATGGGGTGGCAACTAGGTGGTGGAGGAACTAAGACCCAAACGCGGTTTCGTTCAAAGTTTTCTAACTCCTCATGCATGACATTAACCCAATCCGGATCCATCAAAGCGTGTCCAACATCTCGGGGCTCAAAAGAAACGACAAAAGCCGAATGAGCAAAGTGAGAGATATAAGACCTAGACCGCGTGACTCGATGGTCAGTGTTGCCGATGATGTTCTTCGGCGGGTGCTGCCGCTGGACGTGGTGGGGAGCCTGCCTGGACGAAGTGGCCTCCCCCTCAAGAGCAGCTAGAGCTCCCTCAGGTGTAACATGCACAGACTGAGGAAGCTACTCGAACAACCCCCATGTAGAGGAAGTAGTCGGGTCGGGACCGTGAGCCAAAGTAGACATCGCAGGGTCGACGGGGGCAGCCGGTGGAGTCGGCTCAGGATCACCCCAATCGGCATCATCCTGTTCCTCCTCCACAAAGATGCTGGTGTTCACCTCATCATCACCTGCAAGCTCAAAAGCGGTGGAAACACAGGGCATAGTTTCATCAAAATTAATCTCAGAAGTCTCCATCACTTGGTTAGTCTCAAGGTTAAGTGCACGATAAGCACGAGAGTGAGTAGAGTAACCAAGAAAGATACCGTCAGAAGACCGTGATTCAAATATATCCAACTTACCACCCTTTTTAAGGATGAAACACTTGCACCCAAACACCCGTAGGTGACTTACCTTGGGTGGTCTCCCAAATCGCAGCTCATAAGAGGTCTTCTTCTTGAAAGCTTGGAGAAAAATGCGATTGGAAACATAGCAAGCAGAACTGAGTGCCTCGGCCCAATACCGCCTAGGAGTCTTATGCTCATCGAGCATCGTCCTGGCCATCTCAACAAGGGTCCGATTCTTGCGCTCAACAACACCATTTTGCTGGGGAGTGTGAGGTGAGGAAAACTCATGATCGAGACCCAAAGAAGAGCAAAGAGTTGCAAAGTGAGCATTCTTGAATTCTGTTCCATTGTCACTGCGGATAGCTCTCATGGCATTCTTAGGTATCTCATTTTGCAATCTCAAAATCAGATCTCGAACAAGTGGAAAAGCCTCATCCTTACTCTCCAAAAAGAACACCCAAGAGTACCTCGAGTAGTCATCAACAACTACAACAACATACCACTTCCCTCCCTCTGACCTAACCCGAGCCGAACCAACTGTGTCCATGTGTAAGAGCTCGCCGAGTCGAGTGGTCATGATCTCAGTCACAGGAGGATGGGAAGCAGCAACCATCTTGCCATGCCGCAAGGATGACAAACCAAATCCTTCTCGAACTTTAGCTTTGGCAATCCTTGGATAAGGTCCATTGAGCTCAGCCTTGCAAGCAAGTCAGAACTCAAGTGTCCCAATCTCCTATGCCACTTCCAAAGCTCGGAAGAAGAACCGGAAAGAAGACAACGAGAAGGTCCGGAAGAGTTAGAAAAATCCGCACGAAAAAACCTTCCCGAAGGGTAAAATCCGGCAAACAAGCTCACCATGAGAGTCCAAAATCTGAGAGAGGTTTGGCTTAAAGCTCACCTCAAAATCATCATCAAGGAGTTGCGAAACTGAAAGAAGATTAAAATGCAAATTCGCAACCAAAGCAACATCCTTGAGGACAAAAGAAGAGTTCACTTGGATCGACCCTCGGGAGACAACCTTACCTTTACTCTTATCCCCGAATGTGATATACTCGTTGTGGTGCACGGGGTCGAGGCTGGAGAACCACTTGGCACTTCCGGTCATATGGCGTGAGCATCCGGAATCCACAAGCCAAGTCTCCTCCAGTCCTCCTTCCTACATCAATAAAAAGACATAGGGTGAGCAAACGGTGCAACACTGGGGTTAGTAAACTGTGAAGGATACCAGTGTTGTCCTATTTTCCCAAATAATGAGTTAGGAGAAAAACCAAACATCTCCTACCCCACGGAGGGATAGCGATCACCACGATAGGGAAAACATGGTCCGCTAAAGAAGGGTGGATGAAAGCCACCGATACGAGGCCTGTAGTCGTATGGGTCACGACCGCCACCCCGCCGGGCATGACCACCACGTGGTCTCGCCTCCTGAGGCCTAGCACCTTGAGGCATTGTACCCCTTGGTCTAGAAGTGTGCCTTTGATCTTCCGGTTCACGCACCCCAACTCATGGGTGGTACATGTCCCGGTTGTTCAACTCAACCTGCCTGCGATCATCTCTCTTCCTCCTAAAGCAAAACTCAGGCAAGTGCCCATCCCGCTCACAATACTCACAATGGTACCTCACCACACTCTTGGTAGGCACTCTCTTGTTGGGTTGGGTGGCTCTAGCTTTCTTTGGAAGGCGATCACTAGAAATGTCTGGCAGTGTGTCAAGTGGGTTGCGAAGGTGGTTCGGTTTTGCAATCCACACTTGCTTCTGTGGAGTGGTTTTGGGTGGCTCTTCAAATACACCATCTCTCACAGGAAACTCAGAGGGGTTGGTAGGCTTAGGTGGAGTGATCTTGGTAAGCTTGGGAGTTGTGGTGGGTTTCTCATTCTTGCTCAAACCACTGCACTCACCGATCTTACCGAACATGCTATCGTCCTTCCCACATATAGCAAAGCCTACTCTAGTTGAGAGTCCCCATGTGTTTTGGTTTTGAGTAATTGATGAAATCTACTTAGGTACTAACCTTGGATCTCTAAGTGTGAATCATGAGATAGGTTGGTACATGCCATGTGATGGAGCAAGGTGGATCATTGGTGGATAGCACAAGCTCTAGCATGGTCAAGATGACAAGAAACCCAACCATGTGTACAAGCTAAGGAAAGCAGTATATGGCTTGAAGCAAGATCCAAGAGCATGGTATGAGAGGTTGAGGGACTTTCTCCTCTCTAAGGGATTCATTATGGGCAAGGTTGATACTACCCTATTCACCAAGAATATTGTGAAGGACTTGTTTGTGTTGCAAATCTATGTGGATGACATTATCTTTGGGTCAACCAATCAATATTTTTGTGAGGAGTTTGGCTCCATGATGGCTAATGAGTTTGAGATGTCTATGCTTGGAGAGCTTAGTTACTTCCTTGGTCTTCAAGTCAAACAATTGAAGAATGGGACTTTTGTTAGTCAAGGCAAGTACATCAAGGACATGCTCAAGAAGTTCAATCTAGATGAAGCAAAATCTATTAGTACACCCATGGGAACAAATGGAAATTTGGATGGTGATGCTAGTGGCAACATGGTAGATCAAAAGCTATATCGATCAATAATTGGTAGCTTGCTCTATGTGACCGCATCAAGACCGGATGTCATGTTTTGTGTATGCATGTGTGCAAGGTTTCAAGCATCTCCTAGAGAGAGCCATTTAAAAGCCACAAAGAGAATATTGAGATATTTGAAGTATACACCCAATGTTGGGTTGTGGTATCCTAAAGGATCAAACTTTGAGTTACTTGGATACTCCGACTCGGACTATGCGGGTTGCAAGATAGAAAGGAAAAGCACATCGGGCACTTGTCAATTGCTTGGAAGATCACTAGTCTCATGGTCATCAAAGAAGAAAAATAGTGTGGCACTCTCTACCGCCGAAGCCAAGTATATTAGTGCGGGGAGTTGTTGTGCGCAAATACTTTGGATGAGAGCTACTTTGAATATTTTGGAGTCAAATTCAAGCAAGTGCCTTTGCTATGTGACAATGAAAGTGCAATCAAGCTCACCAACAATCCGGTTCAACACTCAAGAACAAATCATATTGATGTCCGCCATCATTTCATTAGAGATCATCAATTGAAAGGGGACATTTCTATCACTAGTGTTGGCACCGAAGATCAATTGGCCGATATCTTTACCAAGCCACTAGATGAGAAAAGGTTTTGTAAGCTAAGGAGTGAGTTGAATATACTTGATTTCTCCAACATGAGTTGATGCACCCCCACTTATATGACATGCCTCTACTCCGAAAATGCAAGGTAAAAGTTGATTTGAGAGCATTCATGCATACCTTGTTAGGACTTGTGTAGAGCATATAGACATCACTCATGCTTCTAGGCTCATTCATGAAAACTAAAATGTCTTTGATGCTTATATGGTACCACTATAGCTTCTATGAGTTGGTATGAACTAGTGGTGGCATATGACATGTTGATGTGCTTGCAATCCTAGTGTTTGCTCTATGTCTATGAACTCAAAGTGTTTAATTCAACATAGGCAATATAACCATCTTAGCATGTGTGAAGAAGCTTGTCTATGGTTTAAACCGAATTAAATATCTTGGGCAAGTAGCTTAGATCAAGCCAAAGTTGAAAACAATCTTTCACCCTATCTCACACTAAGGGGGAGCTAAAACTTGAATATCTATAATTGATCCCACCTTTTTGTGTCAATTGGATGACAAAGGGGGAGAAGTTATAAAAGATATCATCATGGGGGAGAAAAGATGAAGGGGAAGAATTTGAAAAGATATAACATGGGAGAAAAATGAAAAATCAGTTTTGAAAATAGAACATACAAATAGGGGGAGCAAGCTCATGAACACCACTATTGCATTTGAATGTTTGCATCCTCATATGTATTGTTGCACAAGCACTTCAAATTCAAAATACATGCTTGTGTGGTGCTTGCTAGTGATACAAATTGAATGATGATTGATCAACTAGCATGCATAGGTTGATTAGCTTTGACCCTTGTAGTCTCAAGTAATCTCTAGAAACCTTGCCTTTAATATTGATCTCACAAGGTTATCTAGTTGTTGTTGCAAGTGGTGTCTAGCTAATCATGGTGCTAAGGGTGATTCTAATTTCTGCACTCCGATGGTATCACGCTTCAAAGGTCTAACTCTTACACCTTAGCATTATTTGGTAGCTATTTCCTCTCCCACAATGCCTATCTATACATATGTGCAAAACTTGAGCCAAACTCATGGAGCACATATGTAGGGGGAACTAATAACTACCAAAACCGAATTTGTGTAACTTGTAAAAATCTTGAATCTTTGATTACAATGCTTGGACAAGCAACTCAGGTTCAAAAATGATTATATTTCATATCTTTATGGAAGGGTTGTCATCAATTACCAAAAAGGGGGAGATTGAGAGTCCCCATGTGTTTTGGTTTTGAGTAATTGATGAAATCTACTTAGGTACTAACCTTGGATCTCTAAGTGTGAATCATGAGATAGGTTGGTACATGCCATGTGATGGAGCAAGGTGGATCATTGGTGGATAGCACAAGCTCTAGCATGGTCAAGGAGATGGAAAGTAAAATGGTCTCAAGGCAAAGGTGATATAGGACACATTTTCGGTTTGGTGATCAAGACATCATAGAGGATGTGATCACATTTAGGATAGATAGCCGTACTATCAAGGAGGGAGCTCTTAAGTATGATTACAATTATCATGTGCCACTAGGTTCATATGCATTGCATTAAAATCAATTGAACTAGTGAAACAACCAACTTATTCCAAGATAATTGTGAACTAAAAGCTAACACACGTGCACAAGTGTTGGGATCACTTAGTGTTGGCTCTTGGAAGCTTGGAGAAGTTGGAGGAAATGTTTGGGCAGCTCAAAGAGCTTCGGACAGAGGTCCAGACGCTCAGCTCCGTACGATGCGTCCGGAGTTTGGAGCTCTCCTTAAACGCCCTGGTGAATGGACCGGACGCTATTGTTGGTCCGGTTGGAGGAACCGGACGCGCGTCCGGAGAAAAGCGCTCTCTGGAGTGCTCCCTGCATGGCGTCCGGACGCTACTGTTGCAGGAATCGGACCGCACTGTTGCATGCGTCCGGATCCACGTGGCGCGCTACGGTGCGCGTGAGAAAGAGCCGTTTGAAGCGGCATGCGACCGGACGCTGGCGCATTGGTACGGACCGAGCGGTTGTGCGCGACCGGAGGCTGCGTCTGGAGGTGAAACAGAGAAGCTTTCTCAGCTGAGTGCTGGCATCCGGAAGCTGTTGATGGTCCGGACCCCCCCCCACCGTTCCTTGCGTCCGGAAGTGGCGGAGGAAGTGTTTTTCAGTGGGAAAACGGCCAGTTGTGAGTGTTGGCTATATAAGGTGATATGGCCGGCCCTTTGGGCCATCTCTTGCACATTCTACTCACTCACACATTTGTGCTTGCTTGAGAAGCTTCCACCACTCATCCTCTAAACATATTTGACATATTCTAGAGAGATAGAGTGAATCCAAGTGCATTGCCTTGTTGATTGCATACTAGTGGCACTTGGTGATCATCGTCATCGCAGAGCTCTTGTTATTCTTGGAGATTGCCATCTCCTAGACGGCTTGGTGCGACGAGGATCGTTGAGCGGAGGAAGGTGATTGTCTCCGGCTCCGATCGGTGGATTGTGAGGGGTTCTTGAACCTACCCCACGGGAGATTTGCGAAAGGTATCTCTATTGGATTCCGCGTAGCTTGGGGATCCCCATATTGTGTTGGTTGTGCGGCACCCTTGAACGGGTTTGGCTTTGATTGCCAATTAGTGCGTGAACCTCCAAGTGGGTGTATCGCTACAACGAGGACTAGCTTGTTGGCAAACAAGTGAACCTCGATAAAAAATATTGTGTCTCATTGTCTCTCTACTGAGGATTCATCTTATGATTGATTGGTTATCTATTGGCTTATCGCTTCACGTTGGTATAACCATTCTATCTCTAGCTTTGCATTACATTCTTTACATTCTTGCAAAGTAGAGCCTCTAGCTTAGCTTGTGTAGCTTTGTTAGAGCTTTCTAGGTTGCTAGCTAAGTTGTGTGCTATTAGTTATCTTGCTAGTAACTAGAATTGGTAGGTGGCTTGCCCAACCTTAGAGCTAGTGCAAACTTGCTTACGTCGTGTTTTATTCTAACAAGTTTGCTAAGTGTTGTTATAGAAATTTTAATTAGGCTATTCACCCCCCTCTAGCCATACCTAGACCTTTCAAGTGGTATCAGAGCTAGTACACCATACTCAAACTCTTAACAACCCACGGTGTTAAAATGGCTCAAATCAACAACACCAAGAGGGCATCTAAGTTTGATGACAACAATTATAGCTATTGGAAGGCCTTGATGACCACCTATCTTAAATCAATCAACCGGAAGATATGGTTGGTGGTCGACAAGAAGTTTGAGGTGGTAAATGAAGAGGCACCCACCCCGGCTAAAGAGGAGAAGCTCCTAAACAATGATATTTCCTTGAGTGCAATACATGAGGCAATCTCCAAGGAGGTCTTTGAGCAAATAAAAAACTTGGAGAGTGCTCATGAGGCTTGGAATAAGCTATAAGAATCATATGAAGAGACTACATCCATGAAAGGAGCAAAGGCCTATATCTTGAAGGAGAGGTTTGCTAGCTTCAAGATGAAAGATGAGAACGTGCCCGAGATGTTCAATAGGATTAAGATGCTTGTCAATGACTTTAAGTCACTTGGATAGAAGGTGGAGAACAAGGACTTCTCCTTCAAATTCCTAAGAAGTCTTCCTCCAAGATTTGAGATGCTAGTCACTCTATTGGTGAGAAGTGGATTGGACACAACCACACCAAACCAAATTCTTGGTGAGGTGATGACCGATGACACCTTTAGAGAAGACAAGGACAAGATTAGAGAGAACAAGGAAAATAAGGATGACAAGAAAGAAGACAAGAAGAAGAGTGTGGCATTCAAAGCCACATCATCATCTAAGGGCAAAGCAAAGTGTTATG
Organism: Microstegium vimineum; assembly: GCA_022036555.1. Taxonomy (NCBI): domain Eukaryota; kingdom Viridiplantae; phylum Streptophyta; class Magnoliopsida; order Poales; family Poaceae; genus Microstegium; species Microstegium vimineum. The sequence goes on along the minus strand of CM039124.1, from coordinate 17,659,993 downwards.
AATCAAGCAATGATGAATGCTCAAGCATTGATGATAGTGAAGATGAAGAACAAATGGCCCTCTTTGTCAAGAAATTTGGCAGGTTCATGATGAAAAAGGGCTATAGAGCTAGAAGGAAGAAGAACTCCTTCAAGAGCAAGAACAATGACAAGAGGTGCTTCAAGTGCAATAGCAAGGATCACTTCATTTCGGATTGCCCACATCATAGTGATGATGAAGATGAGAAGAAGGGCAAGAAGAAAGAAAAGAAAGAGAACAAGATGTTTCTCAAGAAGAGCAAGAAGGGTGGCTCATATGTTGTCACTTGGGATAGTGATACAAGTGATGATGATGACTCAAGTGATGATGAGAAGAGATCAAGCAAGAAGAAGGCTCTTGCAAGCATTGATTTGAAGAACAAGATCTCTCTCTTTGACACTCCCTCTGCATGCTTCATGGCTCGGCCCACTAAGGTACAATCCGATGATGAAAGTGAATCTAGTGATGATGATGATGATGGACCCACTAAAGATGAACTAATTGCAATGTTGGAAGATGCTAAGACTCACTTTTTCCTTACAAGAAAGGAGTGCAAAGCATTGCGAAAGGAGAATCATTCTCTCAAGAAAGAAAATCATTCTCTCAAGCAATCCTTTGATGAGCTCAATCTTACTCATGAGAGGCAAACGGATGCCCATGAGAAGCTTGGCAAAGCTCACTCTAAGCTTGAAAAGGCTCACTCTAAGCTTGAAAAGGCTCATTCACTTCTTGTTGAGCAAAATGAGAAAGAGCATGTTTCAACAAGTAACATGGGAATAACTTGTGATATAATCAATGAATCCTTCTATGAACCCATCATCATCACCCCAACTAACCCTTCTTGTAGCACATCTAACTCTACCTCTTCTACTAGTGATGTTGTAACTTGTGACACTACACTAATGGTTGAGAATGAGACCCTTAAGAAGGAGGTTGGTAAGCTCACTCTAGCATTAGGCAATGCCTATGGTGGAGACGCCCGCTTGCTTAAGTGCTTGGGTAGCCAAAGGTTCCCCTTTGCAAAGAGGGACTTGACTATACCCCCAAGAGAGGCAAGGCGGCCTTTGCAACTCCAAAGCCTCGCTTTGTGAAGAGCAATGGTCGGTTTTGCTCTAGTTGCAAGCAAGTAGGGCATGATGAGCAATATTGCAAACTAAACCAAAGCAAGATAAAATTTACAAGTGCATCTATTCTCTTTGATTCTAGTTATGTGCTTACCAAGGGAAAGAAAGGTATGATTGCTAAGTACATGGGTACTCCCAATGAGAGTTCAAATAAGAAAGCTATTTGGGTACCTAAGTCCTTAGTCACTAACTTTGGAGGACCCAAACAACAATGGGTACCTAAGAAGAATTGAATCTTTTTGTAGGTCAATTATAAAGCCGGAGGGAGGCATTGGGTGCTTGATAGTGGGTGCACTCAACATATGACCGGAGATTCAAGAATGTTCAACTCTATCAAGCCAAGTGATTGCAATGGGATTGAATCTATCACATTTGGTGACAATGGCAAAGGGAAAGTCAAAGGGCTTGGTAAGATTGCTATATCAAATGACATGAGCATATCCAATGTGTTGCTAGTAGAGAGTTTGAACTTCAACTTGCTATCCGTAGCTCAACTTTGTGATCTAGGCTTTAAATGCATCTTTGGAGTTGATGATGTAGAGATCATAAGTGTAGATGGCTCTAACTTGATATTCAAAGGATTTAGATATGAGAACCTATACTTAGTTGATTTCAATGCCAAAGAAACTCAATTGTCAACTTGCTTGCTATCCAAATCTAGCATGGGTTGGTTATGGCATAGAAGGCTTGGTCATGTTGGAATGAGGCAATTGAAAAAATTAGTCAAGCATGATCTAGTTAGAGGCTTGAAAGATGTGGTCTTTGAGAAAGATAAGCTATGTAGCTCTTGTCAAGCCGGCAAACAAGTTGGAAATACTCACCCTAGTAAGAGCATGATGAGTACTTGCAAACCATTTGAGCTCTTGCACATGAACTTGTTTGGACCAACCGCCTACACTAGCATTGGTGGAAACAAATATGGCTTTGTGATAGTTGATGATTTCACTAGATATACATGGGTATTCTTCTTGAGTGACAAGAGTGAAACATTTGATATCTTCAAGATATTTGTCAAGAGATGCCAAAATGAATTTGAAACAACTATCAAGAGAATGAGAAGTGATAATGGTAGTGAATTCAAGAACACTAGAGTTGATGAGCTATGTGATGAATATGGAATCAAACATCAATTCTCGGCCAAGTACACACCTCAAATAAATGAGCTTGTTGAGAGGAAGAATAGGACACTCATTGATATGGCAAGATCTATGCTTAGTGAATACAATGTGAGTGATTCTTTTTGGGCCGAAGCTATCAACACGGCTTGCTATTATAGCAACCGACTCTATTGCCACAAGATGCTTGAGAAGACACCTTATGAGCTATTAAATGGAAGAAAGCCAAATATTGCATACTTTAGAGTATTTGGATGCAAGTTCTATATCTTTAAGAAAGGTGCAAGATTGAGCAAATTTGAGAAGAAATGTGATGAAGGCTTCCTACTTGGCTACTCAACTACAAGCAAAGCTTATAGAGTATGGAATCTTACTCATGGCATAGTTGAGGAGGTACATGATGTGGAGTTTGATGAAACAAATGGATCTCAAGATGAGAATGTCAACCATGACGATGTGAGAGGTGAACCATTGGCCAATGCAATGAAGAACATGGATATTGGGGACATTCGGCCAAAGCAAGTGGATGATGAGCAATATATTGAAGATCAAGTGAATCCTCCATCCAATGTGAAACTCAATGAAAATCAAGCTAGTTCATCCTCTCCAACTCAAGATCAAGAAGCTAGTTCATCTACTCTACCCAATGATCAACCAAGTACAAGCAATCAACTTCCTATACTCCAACCTACATCTATTGCAAGAGATCATCCTATAGATCATATTATTGGAGATATCACAAGTGGTGTACAAACAAGATCAAGATTGGCTTCATTTTGTGAGCACTATTCTTTTGTATCATCTATTGAGCCAACTAAGATTGAAGAGGCTTTTCAAGATATTGATTGGGTGAATGCTATGCATGAAGAGCTCAACAACTTCACTAGAAATCAAGTTTGGGAGCTAGTTGAGAGACCAAAGAACCACAATGTCATTGGCACTAGATGGGTCTTTCGCAACAAGCAAGATCAAGACAGAATAGTGGTGAGAAACAAAGCAAGACTAGTTGCACAAGGTTACACTCAAGTAAAGGGTCTTGACTTTGGAGAAACATATGCACCGGTGGCAAGGCTAGAAGCAATAAGGATTCTATTGGCTTATGCTTGTGCTCACAACATCAAGCTCTATCAAATGGATGTGAATAGTGCATTTCTAAATGGTTACATCAATGAATTGGTATTTGTTGAGCAACCACCCGGTTTTGAAGATGACAAGAAACCCAACCATGTGTACAAGCTAAGGAAAGCAATATATGGCTTGAAGCAAGCTCCAAGAGCATGGTATGAGAGGTTGAGGGACTTTCTCCTCTCTAAGGGATTCATTATGGGCAAGGTTGATACTACCCTATTCACCAAGAAGATTGTGAAGGACTTGTTTGTGTTGCAAATCTAATGGATGACATTATCTTTAGGTCAACCAATCAAGAGTTTTGTGAGGAGTTTGGCTCCATGATGGCTAATGAGTTTGAGATGTCTATGCTTGGAGAGCTTAGTTACTTCCTTGGTCTTCAAGTCAAACAATTGAAGAATGGGACTTTTGTTAGTCAAGGCAAGTACATCAAGGACATGCTCAAGAAGTTCAATCTAGATGAAGAAAAATCTATTAGTACACCCATGGGAACAAATGGAAATTTGGATGGTGATGCTAGTGGCAACATGGTAGATCAAAAGCTATATAGATCAATGATTGGTAGCTTGCTCTATGTGACCGCATCAAGACCGGATGTCATGTTTAGTGTATGCATGTGTGCAAGGTTTCAAGCATCTCCTAGAGAGAGCCATTTAAAAGCCACAAAGAGAATATTGAGATATTTGAAGTATACACCCAATGTTGGGTTGTGGTATCCTAAAGGATCAAACTTTGAGTTACTTAGATACTCCGACTCGGACTATGCGGGTTGCAAGATAGAAAGGAAAAGCACATCGGGCACTTGTCAATTGCTTGGAATATCACTAGTCTCATGGTCATCAAAGAAGAAAAATAGTGTGGCACTCTCTACCGCCGAAGCCGAGTATATTAGTGCGGGGAGTTGTTGTGCGCAAATACTTTGGATGAGAGCTACTTTGAATATTTTGGAGTCAAATTCAAGCAAGTGCCTTTTCTATGTGACAATGAAAGTGCAATCAAGCTCACCAACAATTCGGTTCAACACTCAAGAATAAAGCATATTGATGTCCGCCATCATTTCATTAGAGATCATCAATTGAAAGGGGAAATTTCTATCACTAGTGTTGGCACCGAAGATCAATTGGCCGATATCTTTACCAGGCCACTAGATGAGAAAAGGTTTTGTAAGCTAAGGAATGAGTTGAATATACTTGATTTCTCCAACATGAATTGATGCACTCCCACTTATATGACATGCCTCTACTCCGAAAATGCAAGGTAAAAGTTGATTGGAGAGCATTCATGCATACCTTGTTAGGACTTGTGTAGAGCATATAGACATCACTCATGCTTCTAGGCTCATTCATGAAAACTAAAATGTCTTTGATGCTTATATGGTACCACTATAGCTTCTATGAGTTAGTATGAACTAGTGGTGGCATATGACATGTTGATGTGCTTGCAATCCTAGTGTTTTCTCTATGTCTATGAACTCAAAGTGTTTAATTCAACATAGGCAATATAACCATCTTAGCATGTGTGAAGAAGCTTGTCTATGGTTTAAACCGAATTAAATATCTTGGGCAAGTAGCTTAGATCAATCCAAAGTTGAAAACAATCTTTCACCCTATCTCACACTAAGGGGGAGCTAAAACTTGAATATCTATAATTGATCCCACTTTTTTGTGTCAATTGGATGACAAAGGGGGAGAAGTTATAAAAGATATCATCATGGGGGAGAAAAGATCAAGGGGGGGAATTTGAAAAGATATAACATGGGAGAAAAATGAAAAATCAGTTTTGAAAAGAGAACATACAAATAGGGGGAGCAAGCTCATGAACACCACTGTTGCATTTGAATGTTTGCATCCTCATATGTATTGTTGCACAAGCACTTCAAATTCAAAATACATGCTTGTGTGGTGCTTGCTAGTGATACAAATTGAATGATGATTGATCAACTAGCATGCATAGGTTGATTAGCTTTGACCCTTGCAGTCTCAAGTAATCTCTAGAAACCTTGCCTTTAATATTGATCTCACAAGGTTATCTAGTTGTTGTTGCAAGTGGTGTCTAGCTAATCATGGTGCTAAGGGTGATTCTAATTTCCGCACTCCGATGGTATCACGCTTCAAAGGTCTAACTCTTACACCTTAGCATCATTTGGTAGCTATTTCCTCTCCCACAATGCCTATCTATACATATGTGCAAAACTTGAGCCAAACTCATGGAGCACATATGTAGGGGGAGCTAATAACTACCAAAACCAAATTTGTGTAACTTGTCCAAATCTCGAATCTTTGATTACAATGCTTGGACAAGCAACTCAAGTTCAAAAATGATTATATTTCATATCTTTATGGAAGGGTTGTCATCAATTACCAAAACGGGGGAGATTGAGAGTCCCCATGTGTTTTGGTTTTGAGTAATTGATGAAATCTACTTAGGTACTAACCTTGGATCTCTAAGTGTGAATCATGAGATAGGTTGGTACATGCCATGTGATGGAGCTAGGTGGATCATTGGTGGATAGCACAAGCTCTAGTATGGTCAAGGAGATGGAAAGTAAAATGGTGTCAAGGCAAAGGTGATATAGGACACATTTTCGGTTTGGTGATCAAGACATCATAGAGGATGTGATCACATTTAGGATAGATAGCCATACTTCAAGGAGGGAGCTCTTAAGTATTATTACGATTATCATGTGCCACTAGGTTCATATGCATTGCATTAAAATCAATTGAACTAGTGAAACAACCAACTTATTCCAAGATAATTGTGAACTAAAAGCTAACACACGTGCACAAGTGTTGGGATCACTTAGTGTTGGCTCTTGGAAGCTTGGAGAAGTTGGAGGAAATATTTGGGCAGCTCAAAGAGCTTCGGACAGAGGTCTAGACGCTCAGCTCCGGACGATGCGTCCGGAGTTTGGAGCTCTCCTTAAACGTCCTGGTGAATGGACCGGACGCTGTTGTTGGTCCGGTTGGAGGTACCGGATGCGCGTCCGGAGCGCTCTCTGGAGTGCTCCTTGCATGGCATCCGAACGCTACTGTTGCAAGGACCGGACCGCACTGTTGCGTGCGTCCGGATCCACGTGGCGCGCTGCGGTGCGCGCGGGAAAGAGCCATTTGAAGTGGCATGCGACCGGTCGCTGGCACATTGGTCCGGACCGCGCGGTTGCGCGCGATCGGAGGCTGCGTCCGGAGGTGAAACAGAGAAGCTTTCTCAGCTGAGTGCGGGCATCCGGACGCTGTTGATGGTCCGGACCCCCCACCGTTCCTTGCGTCCGGAAGTGGCGGAGGAAGTGTTTTTCAGTGGGAAAACGGCCAGTTGTGAGTGTTGGCTATATAAGGTGATATGGCCGGCCCTTTGGGCCATCTCTTGCACATTCTACTCACTCACACATTTGTGCTTGCTTGAGAAGCTTCCACCACTCATCCTCTAAACATATTTGACATATTCTAGAGAGATAGAGTGAATCGAAGTGCATTGCCTTGTTGATTGCATACTAGTGGCACTTGGTGATCGTCGTCATCGCAGAGCTCTTGTTATTCTTGGAGATTGCCATCTCCTAGACGGCTTGGTGCGACGAGGATCGTTGAGCGGAGGAAGGTGATTGGCTCTGGCTCCGATCGGTGGATTGTGAGGGGTTCTTGAACCTACCCCGCGGGAGATTCGCGAAAGGTATCTCTAGTGGATTCCGCGTTGCTTGGGGATCCCCATATTGTGTTGGTTGTGCAGCACCCTTGAACGGGTTTGCCTTTGATTGCCAATTAGCGTGTGAACCTCCAAGTGGGTGTATCGCTACAACGAGGACTAGTTTGTTGGCAAACAAGTGAACCTCGGTAAAAAATATTGTGTCTCATTGTCTCTCTACCGAGGATTCATCTTGTGATTGATTGGTTATCTATTGGCTTATCGCTTCACGTTGGTATAACCATTCTATCTCTAGCTTTGTATTACATTCTTTACATTCTTGCAAAGTAGAGCCTCTAGCTTAGCTTGTGTAGCTTTGTTAGAGCTTTTTAGGTTGCTAGCTAAGTTATGTGCTATTAGTTATCTTGCTAGTAACTACAATTGGTAGGTGGCTTACCCAACCTTAGAGCTAGTGCAAACTTGCTTACGCCGTGTTTTATTCTAACAAGTTTGCTAAGTGTTGTTATAGAAATTTTAATTAGGCTACTCACCCCCTCTAGCCATACCTAGACCTTTCACCCGTGCTGCCAGCCCTTTTGCATCGGCTAAGCATCATCCCCAACTGCGGCTCTCGGCAAGACACCCAAGTCAAGATGGACCGAAGGTATGTGTTTTCTTCCTCGGTACGCATCTTCTCATGTTTGCACGACGCGATCTCAAGCTCCAAAGCCTTAAAGCGATCCGACTCTGTAGTGCTATCTGAGCTGACCTTCTCTAACACAACGATCTTAGCATCCTTCTATGCCAGCTCAGAACGCAAGCCTAATCAAGACTTGCACGCACCAAGTAAGCTAGGCCTAGCCTTCAACTCACTAACCTCCTCAAGTAGAGTGCCATACTTTTCCTGGAGAGTGACAAGATCAGACATGTGAATGGCGCAAGCATCACACTCTACCTCCTCGGTAACCACCACTAACGCCTTAGCAAAATCTATCTCATGAAGCGCGCTAAGGTACTTCGCCTTAAAGTCGTTCCTCTCACAAGAGGCATGCTTGAGCAATGCATCTTGACTCATCAAGGTATCGTTTAGAGACTCAATCTCAAGAGAGAGGATCACTTCATCACCTTGCGTTCACCTTCTTGGAGGACCTTCGGTGGTAGCCCCCCTTGGGCTTGTGCTTGTCCTCGAAGTGGTGCTCGCGCTTGTCCTTGCTCTTGGTGAAGTGACCCGCAACTTTCTTGGGGCAGTTTGCGATGAAGTGATCCTCATCACCGCAACGGTAGCACCCCTTGGCTGAGCCACCACGCCGACGGTTCAAACGGTTGTTGTGAAACTGTGAGAACTTGGTGATGACCAAAGCCAGCTCATCATCTCCAAGAGCCTCCACTTGATCCTCTATCACATAAATCAAAGACAAAACGAACAAAGAGTGTGAAGGGTTAGAGGAGGAAGAAGACGTACCACCGGGGCCAGAAACCAACGCCATAGAGGGTTTCGACGGGTTTCCAAGCTTGGCCCGAGTCTGGTAGTCAATCTCTGAGGACTTGAGCTTGCTGAACAGCTCGTCCACGGTCAGGGCATCATAGCCCGGTGACTCCTGAATGATAGCCACCTTCCTCTCCCACACCTTCCGATCAAGAGCATGCAAAAGCTTGATAGCCATCTCATGATCATCATAAGGTAAGTTGGCTCCATTAGCACGCATGTTGTTGACGATAGATTGGAAGCGAGTGAACATCTCGTCAATAGATTCGCCGGCCAACTGAGCAAAGTTCCCGTACTCTCTACGGTACGTGTCGAAGAGTCTGGACTTGATCTAAGGGTTGCCCTCATGATATCTCAAGAGTGTTTGCCAGATCTCCCGAACCGTAGTGAGACTTGAAACCCGCTCAAACTCTGGAAGAGACAAACAAGAGAAGAGAATGCTACGGGCTCTTGCGTTTGCTGCATGCTCCGAGATTTGGATGTCGGTGATCCAAGCTCGAAGAACCACATAGTTCTCATTCTCACAAATCTCCCAAAACTTCGTATCAAGCCCTTGGAGGTAAGCGGACATGCGTACCTTCCAATAGGCAAAGTTGGTTCCATCGAAGTAAGGAGGTTTACCAGCACCTCGCTCCATGTCACCTTCGTGGATCAATAACCATGTAAGGTGGAATGATCCTTAACCGGCTCTGATACCAATTGAAGGACCGGAAACGGCGACCAGAGGGGGGGGGTGAATGGGAGCCAAATAAAAATTCCTCTCAGAAGATCTTGACCCTTGTCCCAAGCACGTCCCAAAGCACAGACTAGGCTCACGACCCACGAGTGGGTGGATGTTCTAGGAGATGTCCTAGGAACACAGCGGAGCTAGCCACGAACCTGGAGAAACAAACCACGAAAAGAACAGAAGAAAAACAGCAACACTAGAGGCTCCGGACTAGTTGGAACAGAGCCACTGGACTATGGCGAGTAGTCCGGAGCTAAGGTCCGACGCTGGCCAGACCGAGACAGAAAATAAACAGGGAGCACCCGACCTCCGAACAACCTGCTCCGGACTAGTCCGGTGGTACGGGAGACTGGTCCGGTGCTCACTCTTGCTACTACCGAAACTGAGCAGTAAGCACCCAGGCTTCGGACTGGACCTCCGGACTACGCGTGGAACTATGACAAGTAGTCCGACGTGTGGTAGCAAGTCCTCAGCAGAACCTCCGGACCATTTGCCTATGGTCCGGTGCTTAGAAGCTAAAAGGTTCGGAGGGTGGTCCGACGCTCCTAGCTGCCTGACACGAAAAATGTCAAGATCACCAGACCACTTGCTATGGTCCGGAGCTTAGGTCAAAGTGGTCCGATGCTCACAGGAGAAAAACTGTTCCTCGCGAAAACGAACTTCTCTCCACCAAATCTTTCCAAAACTCAACCAAATAATCACCAAGTGCAACCAAACTTTGTAAGCATGATCCTAGTGCAGTTGGGGAGCTATCCCGAAGAAATCATCGCTCAATTTGGAGAGTAGAAAGGGGACCACTCGGATTTGGGGGAGAAGAGAGGAAAATGAAGAACGCCGCAAAGAAATCGCCCGATCTACGCACTCGTGAGGTTTGAGGAGAATTCCTTTGGTGCAAAGAAGCTCCTCACGAATATGAACAACTTGGTTCAAGCAGTTTTTGCAAAGCTACTCTCAACAAAGAGAAATTATCTTGGGAAAAAATAGAGAGCAAAAGCAAAACGAGAAGAAAACAAGCAAACCGGGGACACAATCACAAAATCGAAGCCACCATGGCTTACGAAGGTTAAGGCCTCCGATTCCTCGCAACAAATCCAAGTTCTTACAAAGGTTGGTTGAAGCAACCTAGGGATCTCATGAACTAGAGAGAGATAGAGAGTGGGGGCAAGTGATTAGGGTTCAAGAGATAGGATGAGGATACCCCTTCATCCTCTATTTAACGGAGCTTTGGCTATTTCCCAAAGACCCCCCTTGATACAAGACCGAATTACCTAGCCCTAAGACATTGTAATCCAAGTCGGAAACTCTCAGCCACTCATTTGAATGGACGACCCCGCTTCCTGCCGGGAGTTGCCGTCGCCTTGACGCAACCTCCAGGATTCCGCCATGTGCCATCCCCACTTCCTCGGAAGCTCAGCCTAGGTTTTGAGGCCCAAACCCAGGAGACCCGCCACCGGTAGCTTTGGGCTCAACTACCAAACCCCGAGTTTTGCGGCCCAAACTCGGAAACCGACGTGGATGGTTTTGAGGCCAAAACCACCAAACCACTCCACGCGAGCCACCTTGTCTTCGCCCGGTCAGACTCCGAGTCCCCTGAGCCTCCGCTCGACTCGCGCGTCCACCGTCTTGACTCGGCCAACTCGGTCTACCTCCATGTCTTCTCGCACTCGCCGATGCCAAGTACTAGCCACCACAGCTAGTCCGTCGGTGCCCATGGTCCCTCAGTACGAGCCCCGCTTCTGCCCTTCACCGCTCTCAGTCCATCGGCACGGCAAGCCTCGACTCGACCTTCTCCACGCCATTGACCACTGTCACTAGGCATAGCACCTGCACACCACAAGCCGATAGACAAGCACAGTTTTTTGCTTTCGCAGAGTTTAGGGTAAGCCACTCAAACTGAAACACTCACGTGTTGGTCAATCACTCATCATCAAAACTTAACATACATGGGTACTTATCTACCATGTGTTCGCATACTATGCTTCATATTTCAAGAGCACTAACTCTACAACAATCATACTTCTCTTTTGAATGGAAAAGTTAGCAATAAAGACTCACCCATATTACCTTAGTCCTTCATGGGGATTATAGCTTTATCCTTTGTCTTGAGAGGTTGAGAGAGAGAGAACAACTTGACTTGAGCACTAGTTTTCTCATTCTTTCACAAGTTTCATATCGGAGGTTTTGCAAGATTTTGTAAAACAAAACTAAGTGTTCCTCAAATGGTACTCTCGAATCGCTCATAAGGTGTATGATTCCTCACCAAGGAATATGTCAAAGTTTTCCTTCTTTCATCATATTTCTAAAGCTTATGTGGAGCTATAGGTAGGGATCAAAGATGTAGCAAACTTACCTTGTATATATTGTAAAGTCAAATTCCGGATCCAAGGAGAGAAGTGTCATACTCTTAGATCAAGATGTGCAAGTGTGTGGAAACATGGCAAATGATCGATACTCCTATATTTGGATGATCTATTTTCCTAACTTATTATTTTGAGACATAACTATCTTTTTAATTTTTCTATGAGCTTGAAGATGCTCATCATATTTTTTTTCAAAGAGCTTTGGAATGCTCATAAATTTGGGACTTTAGAATGCCCCTGAATTTTTCATAATTTTTCATAGTCTATGTCTCATGTACTAGCAACAAACTAGAGAGAGTTTTTCTACTTAGAGCATGTAGTATGAACTATGTGCAAATGTAAGGCATGTTTCTACGTACTTCTAGTGTAGAAGCAACATGTATATGTGGCGTGTACGTGATCTTGATCTTGGGAGCATGATAAGTCTCTCAACAAGGGTCACAAAACTTGACCAAACTCAACACAAAGAAAGCAACTTATGTAGAAAGCTTATATCATGAAAGAGCATGTATGGCTTTGGTAGGAATTTTCACCAATGAGGAACAAGAAGTATTTTATCATTTTGATAAATAAAACTCCGATAGTCATTCTTGCTTAGAACAAAATTATAGCAGCTCTTATCTTGTCATATCATGTCTCACAACAACTTAGACTTAGTTACGACATTTGCAACCCACAAAAGTTTGAGGTTCATGATGTTTTCTTTTAAGCCAAGTAGTCCATACTTAGAGAAATACCAAGTTGTAAACTAAGTACTAGAGAAACATTTAGCAGAGCAACTATTTATCATTTCCATAGAAGATATTCATTTTCATAAGACATGTGAGAGTGGTTTAGAGAAAGTCTTTTTATTATTTTTTTAAATGTAGAGTAAGGATATGCAAGGAAGTGCATAAAAATAAATATAAATGCTGAAATTAAAAACTTACCTTAGTGGGGGAGGGAACCTCCCCCAAGCTTATCCTTTGCTCAATAATGCGGCGGATGTGGATGTTGTTGCCGCCACAAGTCCCAATGCCGATGTTGTTTTTCTTGCATTGCTTGGATGCCTTCGGCAGTTTGTTCGGCGATGCGTGCTGTCTCACCATGCTCAACACACAGCTCACCAAAGGTATTGGTGAGATGATCAAATTGTTGCCGCAATTCACGATGCTCCCTTTCTCGTGTAGACGAGAAGGATGCTCGTGCTCTTTGCGGACGTGATGGTCGAGGAGGCATGCCACTAGAAGTGTGCATGGGATCGGAAGATGCATCGTCTTCCTCCTCGCCAATAGCTTCTCGGGAAGGATCACCTTGCTCAAGATGAACAAAGTATCGCCCTTCCTGAGCTCTCCTGTCTGAACCTATAAAACCTCTTTGCCTAATTCCTTGATCTAAATCAAGGGTTAGTTTATGGGTCCTATACAACTGAAGTTGCCTATTTGGAAGAGGCACCTCAATTGTATGGCCACTGTAAATCATTTTAAATTCATTATTGGCATCTCTTTTTAGCATTTGGGTGGATGTAAGATATTCTTCTGAGATTACAGCTATGGGAGCAGAGATGTAAACAAAGGGTTGAGAGACATTTAGCAGGTTCATGGATTTGGCAAGACGAGTAATTAAAGATGTGAATTGAATAGATTCATTGCTCTCAAAAGAACTTTGCCAAAATTCCACTAAGCATTTTAGAGGAGAAATTTTCATTTTGTTTACCATGGCATAAATCAATTTTAATTCCATGTCACTTATCAAGCTAGCATTACTTCTAGGAAACAAAGTTATTTTCATCCAAAGGTGCATGAAAAGAAGGGTTGGATTATGAATTTCCTCAGGTTTAGGATTTGAGCAATCTTTTAGAGTAGAGATAGAGAACCAAAATTTCTTCTTGTTAAACCTACACATGGCAGGGTCTAAATCTAGCAAGCATGAATTTTCAAAGCCAAGAACAATATTTAGATGACTCCAAGTTAGACTATGGCTTTGATTAAACATGCGAAAGGAAATTCCAACATTAGAGACTTGGAGAGAGCATAGGAATTCTATGGTGAGCAAATCGATTCCAAGATCTTCTACTTGCCAAAAGACAGACCAACCAATAGAGGAAAAGATCATTTCGAATTTGGTGGTCATACATGCGTTGGAGAGAAGATTCGGATCCAATATCCTTGTGTGCTCGAAAGATCGATCCCGAAGAGAGAGATATCTTTGATACTCTAGTTGGTCGAAGCAGAGACCACTTTATTGGTCATAGGTTCTCATCGGGGCACCATGAATGCCTTGATATGAGGTACCTCCTCTGGTACTTCTTCCTGAGGTAGTTCTTCGGTTTGGAGGTTCTCCCTAGTGTATCGGGCAGAACCTCCCCTTCTTCTTCCATGGGAAGTATCCTTGGATTGGTGGGAGCGATGAGATGAGCTCCCACTCATAGCTTGCTTCATTTTATTGAATGCGGATGTCAATGGGTTCTTCATCTTTGGAAAGGAAGAGGCAAGACTAAGACAAGGTTGTGTGTGGAGAGAGTTTCCTAGTTTGCCTTGCGGGGAGAAGTTTGAGATAAGAGAAGCTTGATGAAGACAAGAGATCTTCTTGTGGACTAGTGAGAGGAACACTACTTCTCTTTAGAGCTAAGAACTTCTATTAAATGAAGAGAGGAGAGAGCGAGGCAAGGAGAGGCTTGAGCTAGAACTGGATTTTGGTTGAGGTGTGAGGGAATGAGCTCTCCTTGCATGGGGTTTTATAGGGGAGGAGAATGGCACCAAGGGGGTGCCATGGAGTGGTCGGCCGACCACCCCTTGGGCATGCCCTTGGGGGCCATGATCACATGTCTTGGGAGATGCCTTACACAAAGCAAAAGAGAGAGAGAGAGAGGGACATGACCAAAAGTGGTCGACCATCCCTTTAAAGTGGGGATTCCACTCATGCTTTTTCTAGTGCTTGGTGAAAGGTGAAAGGTGTGATATGATGTGATCAAAAGCTGAGCCAAAGTGCTCAAGATTCTCCTCTTTAAACAAAGAGTAGTGGGGGACAAAGGCATGTCATGCTTTGATCAAAGGTGATTGATGTGTTTTCCTTTTCAAAGCATGACAAAGTGAAAGTGATAGGTGTTATGATTCCCCACTTTGGACAAGGAGTAGTGGGAGACAAGGATGTGTCATGCTTTAATCAAAAAGTGATTGAAGTACTTTAAAGCATGACAAGACAAAAGAGATGTCCCCTAAAGATAAATCTGATTTTTGAAAGTCTCACTACTCAAATCATGAGATGCTTGGACAAAGGATGGTGGGAAATAAAGAGGGATGATCATGGGGATCCTAGGGTGGTCGACCGACCCCCTAGTCCTCTATTTTTTTCCTTTTCTTTTATAAAGGTCCCTAAATGTTCCCTAGTTAAACAAGCCAAGATATGGTGCATATGGGTGGACAGTCGACCACCCTATGACCCTACCTTTTGTCCATTTTAGTGATTAAGATAATCTCAAGATTTTATTTTATCTAAACTTTTTTTTCTAGATTTTGAGTAAGAAAGAAATTAAAGATTTTAACTAAATGCAAGAAAGGAAATAAAAGATAACTACCGACTTACCTTTCGGTGAAGGCTCCTTGATTTTAAGTCCTCAGAGTAGGACTCTCTTTCTTGTTCATTCCTCGGGTGCATTTGATGGCTCTGGAGAAGGAGACCGTGGTGTGTGCACCTCTTTCGCTTTCCAAACCTACCTTGGATTGGCGGGTTCGTCCTTCTTGAGTTCATTGATCTTCATCTCCAGGTATTGCTTCTTCTTGTGTGGAGCTTGAACTCTTCTTTTTGGTGGTTGTGCTTTTACCTACTTGTTAAGTTTATAGCCATTGAAAGCACATTTTACCTTGTGACTCAGGAACTAGAAGTGGATCTGGCCTGATCCAACGTAGATGACCGCGTTGGTGATGTTGAGGAAGGGCCTTCACAGGATGGCGGGTACTTCCACATTGGCTCCCATGTACAGGATGATGAAATCGGTAGGGATGTACTCGTCTTGTATGTTCACCAAGATATCCCTTGCGAGTCCCTTGGGAAACCGTATGGTTTGATCTGCCATCTGCAATCGAACACATGTAGGGACCAAAGGTCGTCCTAAGAGATTATCATATGTTACCTTAGACATGATGTTGACGCCCGATCCGAGATCGCAGAAGGTGGTGTGGAACGTTTGTTGTCCAATTGAGCACTTGATTGTCGGGAGGCGTGGATCTTCCTTCTTCATGATGAAGGGAGGATCGAGAAGATAGCCCCAATAGGAGTTAAGTGGAGGCTTACCGAACCTCGTTGTGACCATATTCACATGCCCAATTGAATCTTATGGTTTCCCAAGAATTTTACCTTGTTCCATGGATGGCATAGCTACTGCTAATTGAGCTAATTGGGTTTCTAACATTTTATTAAAGCTCAATTGATTTTTCATGGCAGTTGTGAAATTATCCATTTTCTCACCAAAATTTTCAAGAACTTTATCAGTGGCAATCATCTTTTTATTTATTCCATCATTAATCTTTGATTGCCCAAGAACAAGATCTTTTAATGAAGGTTGGTTATTGTAAGAATTGTAATTGTTATAATTACTATTACCTCCATTACCTTGGTAGAAGGGGCGTGAATTCCAGCTTCCTTGTTGTTGAGGTCGATACCCGTTGTTGTTGTTGTTGTTGTTGTTGCTGTTGCTGCTGATGATGATGAAGTTCATGTCCTCCTTCGATGTCTCGGGGCAATTGTTGCCCAAGTGATCATTGCCTCCGCACACCTCACACCATGGACCGGCTTCAATAGCTTGTGCAGCAGCGACTGGGTGGATGGCCTCTCATTCCTTTTTGGAACCTTCTTCTATCTCCTTCATCAAGAGGTCCATCTTGGCAGAGAGTATGTCCACCTCACTGAGGGTGTGCATACCTCTTCTCTTTGGCTGGAGACGTTCCTCACCCCATCCTTGGTTGATCACCATTTTCTCGATTAGGTCCTTGACATTTCTCACTGTGTGTTGAAGGAATGCCCCTCCAGTGGCAGCATCAAGGTGACTACGGGCCATGCTGGACAACCCGTGGTAGAATCCTTGAATTAGGAGCCAGTCATCTATCCCATGATGAGGACAGGCAGAAATGTACTCCTGGAGATGCTCCCATGCTTCGGGAATTGTCTCGTCAGATTGTTGTTGGAAGCTTGAAATCTTTCCACGAAGAGCATTGGTTTTGCCCGTCGGAAAGAACTTCTTGAGGAATGCGTTAGCACACCTCTCCCATGTAGTGGCTTCTTCTTTGTGGGCCTAGAACCATTGCTTCGCCTTCCCCAATAACAAGAATGGGAAAAGACGAAGGCGAATGGCGTCAGACGCCACTCTCTTGATGATAAATGTGCCACATAACTCCATGAAGTGCTGGAGATGAGCATTGGCATCCTCATGGGGCTTCCCGCAAAATGGATTGGCCTGCACCATGTGGATCCAGGCGGGCTTCAGCTCGAAGGTGGAATCCCGAAGTTGACCTCGGGACCTTGAGCTACGTGGGTAGCGGACGAAGCCGAGAAGTTAGAGATCGCCTTATGGGCCATAGCTTCCTTGAGTGGTGGTGTAGAGCCTCCATCCTTGAACGGATTCTGGTTCGAGAGGAACCTCTGAGGGGGAACTTGACAACGTTTAGTCCTCCTCAACAACTGCTCGGGATCTTCAAGATAATTTCCTGGCAGTTGGAAACCGCTCATACATTGTCTAGCTTCACAAGAAAGGAAGACACAGACAGGGGTAAGCCCCTATGACTAATTGATAACTAAGTTAATGAGAATCTCTGGATTCAATCTAATTAAAATTTTTTGGCTAAGCTTTCCCCGGCAACAGCACCAGAAATGCTTGTTGGTATTTCTTATGACTATTGGATAAATCCGCAAGCGCACATATTATACTGTTGTAGCACTTCACCTAGGAGTATTCCAAGGTATTGTAATTTATATCTTCCCAAGGGAAAGTTGGACTAGAAATGATAATCAGAGAGAGATCCTAGAGAGCACCTTAACTTAGTACCAACTAGTATAGAGGGGTAAACGATATATGTGATAGGAAGGGTTGATGAATGAACAAGCCAAGGTAAATGATACTTAGAACGGATAAGAGAGACCAGCTAGGTGGGAGGACAACAAGAGAGTATAGGGACTCCTAAGTACTTCACTCTACTTCAATATACTTAGCTAATTAACTAATCTAAACATTATAGTTTGTCTCCTCAATACAAGTATGCTAGGCGAGGGAATAGATCAGTAGGAGGACAAAACTCCTACTGGACCGCGCCCTCTTCTTACGGGGGCCTTACCTTTTAAGAACTTGCCTATAAACACGTGGTGGAATACATTGACTAGACATGGCTGTCACCTCTTGCTAGCTACCACAAACAATCCATGTAGCAAGCTATAACCAAGGATAAGATGATGTATAAGCACCACACTTACTCACAACTTACTACTTTGACTACGATCTATAATCAAAGCACCCTATAACAGTCAATGATCGCATACGGATAAGGTCACAAGGATCACAGACTATTGATGTAAAGGCTATTAAAGAGCAAAAGCATATAGCAAGACTATATCTAGTATAGAAATGCTCAAAGTAATACTAAGTAAAGTAGAGAGAAAGATATATATTGAATAAGATAAAGTCTTACAAAGAAGGAAAGATATAGGAGCTATACCAGACTTTCCTGAAGACAACTCCGGAAATCCTGAGCACAACATGACTCAAATCTAACTCTCACTCTAGACTAACTCCTAGAACAATCTAAGGAATAGAGCTTGCAGGCTTCTTCACCATGTGTAGAGAGGGAGGTGTGACCCTCTATTTATAGTGGGGGTAGAGTAGGGACTACTCCATCGCCACGTCAGCGATCCAGGGCCTTCCATCCTCCACCCTTGGATCCAACCAACCCTTGAACTGACCAAGGGTGGATGGTGTGGATCTTAGCACGTGGGAATTGCATATGGCGGTTGGAGGGAGGTGAACTAACTAAGGGGGTGGTCGGCCGACCCCCCCTATGGCAGGTGGGCCCTCCTCGGGCCTCTATAAGTGGCCCCACTGGTCAGGGGACCAGGTGGGAGCTAGGTGGGCCCAGGGGGTGGTCGGCCGACCCCCCCTTGGGGTTCCTGGCCCACTTCTTCCTCCCTGGTGCTGGTCCCACTTGTCATTGAGCTTGGTTGTTGGTTCTGAGGTGGTTGTCACGTTTATCTCCTTTGTGTGGGCCCATGGATCCATGTGCTATGCATGTGAGCCGTTGAGAGAAAGCACAGAGTGATCCAAGGGTTGGAAATCACTCTGGGATGCTTCTCTTGGATCATGGCCGAGAGGGGAGCCAGGTGGGCCCATAGGGTGGTCGGCCGACCCCCTATGTGGGTCCCACTAGCTCTCCTTTGCTCCATTTCTTCATTCCTGCACTCAAACACTCATGGACATGTGGAACTAGTTATTTGATAAAAAATGCTCATGATGTGTTTGTTTATCCTTGATCCTGAGGTTGGTGGCATCATTTTAGTTATGTCAAAGTAGACCATATTTTGTGCCAACAACATCGACGATTTCATCAAGCTCGCTAGAGCCAATGCTAGGAACTCACATATGGTATTATCTCCATGCAAAATTGCAAGAATACGAGAAAATGGGGTGACATGAAGCATATACGATTGCACTTGATCACCAGGGAGGTTTATGCGAGACTACACGATTTGGACTTTGCATGGGGAGGTCGGTCAAAATGTTGCACAAGAAAGCAATGATGATGTGCCCATGGCTAGTGTATCCCTGAATGCATTACTGCCTATTAATGATTACACATAACCTGTGCCTACCGTTTGGTGATTTGTTTATGAATACATTAGTTGATGACTGTTGATATTTGTTAACGCAAATAGAATAATCATTAGGAAGTAATCCGCAAGCGCACGGATACCGGTGAGTACTTCACCCGGGAGATTATCCAGAGTATCATAATTTGTTTTTCCACAGGGAGAAAGGGTGCATCTTACTAACCAAATATATTGCTATTAACCTTTAGGCTACAAACAAGGTGATTTTGATATGAGCGATTAGAGAAGACTGCGACTGCACTCTCATTCTAGTCTATATAAGACGTGTTATTATTCTATTGGGGAGAACCGTCGATATAAGAGACACCTCAGAGGATGCTTAGCACGCGGCCTATAAACCCTACCGATCCTTCTAATGGGATTGTGGAATCCAAAGGTATCTACGGAATTGTCACATTCCGAGCTACTACCACAGGTCCGGCTAGACAGGGGATATCTATGAGTATCTTAGCCCAAACACCACGTTTACGCTAGAGATGATTACCCTACTCTCTACGCGAAGAGAATAAAGTAAACTCACAAACCAAAGAATAATAAAACAAAAGAACTTACTAGAATTAGAAGTCGAAATACCGAAGAAATTC
This sequence comes from Microstegium vimineum, assembly GCA_022036555.1. Classification (NCBI taxonomy): domain Eukaryota; kingdom Viridiplantae; phylum Streptophyta; class Magnoliopsida; order Poales; family Poaceae; genus Microstegium; species Microstegium vimineum. The sequence continues at coordinate 17,639,988 of CM039124.1, read as the reverse complement.
TAGGAGCAAACTTTGGGTTAGGAGACTTGATCCCGCAGGTACAAACTGGAGAGGAGACACCAACAGGCCGGGCTTCCTCCAATCCACACCTCCACTCTAACTCTCTCAATCGAGAAGAGTATACTCTAATCTCACATAGAAACTAAGGATAGTTTCTCTTGATTACTAAGCCCTAGAGAATAGATTCATAAGGGATCCTCTGTGGCGAATCCTCTCTGGAAAATATTTAAATGAATAATGGATTGCCTTTTGCCAGGGGGCAGGGGTCCTCCTTATATAGCCCCCTCAAATGAACGTCAGCCGTCGGATCAAACCGACCTTAATGGAGGGGTTAGATTGATCCTCAAAGGCGGTGGAACCCTAATCCACGAGGCGGAGCCTCATTGGCCCTTAGCCCAGGGCGGCCTCCCTAGGGGGGAGGGCGCCCACCCTACCCTGCTAATAGGTGGGCCCCTCCTTCCAGGGGGTTGGTTCTGGAGTCTTCTAGATTTCTCTTTTTCGTTCGAAAGTGTTATGTGTCTATGTAATCCTTACTCGTGGACCTCTTTTGCTATTTTGCAGTTGTTTCCCTGCAGAAACAGATAAACACCAAAACTTGTGGAATTCTGTTAGTTAAAACCCTATGTCTAAGTGGTGTGTTGCAAATATATCCTTTCTTCTGCTTATTTGACACTTAGAATTGATACTTAAGAGGTATCAACAAGATCCCCCATACTTAGTCTTTTACTTGTCCTCGAGAAAAGGATGGTTAAAACATAAGCTTAAGGTTTAGACATCAACAGTAGAAAGATCCTTTGATACCTGTATAATGCAGGAGTTTAGTACGGTCACCAAATTACTATGAGCGGCTAAGGAATAAAGTAGCTGGAAGTAGAGACCCTTTATCTTTCAATCTTGTCACTTGGAGTTTTTTTGCATATTTTAGCTTACTTCTTTCCTCTTACTGGTGCTCTCAAATCGCTCATAAATGAATCTCAAAAAGTATAGGTAGATGTGGCATACTTACCTTGCATGTATTGCTTGGTCAAGCCAGGATCCGAGGAGAATAATACCATACTCTTAGATCAAGACTTGTTGGTCAAATTTTATTATAATGTCATCTCTTACTGGTGTTGTCGGATACCTAATTTAACGACAGGACTTCTAAAACAATCAATGGCTAAAAAGATCTATCTATCATCATCTGAGAAAAGATGAGAGGCCCATCAAGCCCAAGTCATCACCGGCCCACGAGGGAAGAGGCGTGGAGCCCACAACTTATCCGGCCTAGGCAGGCAGACGTGCCCTGGGAAGACGCGCCTCGGGCAGACGTGCCTCCGCCTCGCCCGACGTGGAACGCGAGGCGGCTCCACGGCCCACAGAAGACGTGAGGAACGTCGGCATAATGACTCATTTACCCCTGTCTAGAAGGAGGCAGCCAACCTCCCTTAGCCACTGACGGTGCACCCTTCATGAGATAAGGTCGAAGGTACAAAACCACGTAAAACCATACATCTTGTATAATCCGGCACACAGGATAACGCTCTGGTCCCCGCCCGAATGGAGACACGTCGAGTTCCCCTATCAGGACACGACGGAGCAGGGTTCCTGAACAGATAGGCATCATGCCCCTCGCTGAAGCAGAGTCGATTTCACATACACCCGGCCCCTACAGGAACCCCCCAAACGGGGGTGCAACAGGTACAGAGGATCCCAGGAGCAACGAAGTCCATTGGCCCGGGGTGAAGGAATCTGCTGTACGTAAAAAGAATTAGAAGAAGGTACGATATTGTACCCGCCGACGGTACAACGAACACCATGCCTCTACCATGCTATGGGTGCAACCGGACCCCACCCGCATTCTTCGGCGGTGCAACGAGGGGCCGACACGACATCCATCCTCCGACCAAGTACAAAGGCAATAGGAATATAGTATTATGTGTCCAACATCCTTCCTGAAGAAGGCAAGGATAAAGCACTACCCCTAGGCAGATCCTTCTCGACGCATGCTTGTAACTCCCCTAGGCTCGTTGCGACTATAAAAGGAGAGCAGGGGGACGAGAACACATCACCAAACACACGGCTAGCGAATAGCACACTCACTCATTCAGAGATCTGGGACTCATACTCCCTCTCTCAACCCAGCTTGTAAACCCCCTCCAAGCAGAGATAAGGAACACGAGTAGCTCCACACTGGACGTAGGGATTTCTTGCCCGAACTAGTATAAACCTCTTGTCTCTTTGTCTCACCATTCGGAACCCGACACATGTAAAAATTTACTCATTGGTAGTTTCTAAACACCGACAGTTGGCGTGCCAGGTAGGGGGCATCGCATGTCGCGACGCCTTAGTGGTTCTGAATGGCCACCTCCAACTCCGACAACCCTAGGCTCTCCTTCATCCGCTTTGGGAGCCTAGAGTTCACTTTCTCCCCTGACGGGACCGTCACCCGCGTGTTGTTCTCACCGGACCAGGTCGTCGACACCCTGGCACGGTCGGACGAGAACCACCCTGCTCCCCGCAGGGACGCACCGGTTGAGGCCCTGGGGCCACGAGGCCCCGGAGCTGACCTTGCCGGACTTGGGGGAGAAATTCCCCGGAACGACGACAGAAAACTCCACCAGCTCGAGGCGTTCATGAGCGACATAGGGGACTCCGACGATAGTGACCACGAGACCAATCACGCGGCCGAGCATGCCGAGTTATGTTTCGTGTGCTCTCAGTACGACTACCTCCTGGATCCAGACCCCAGCTCTGATGGCGACGAGACGCCGCTAGGTGACAGCTGCCTCAGGGCCGCCGCCATGAAGGAAAAGGTCCACCAGGACGCCGAGGAACGCGCCAACGGTCTCCTTCTTGACCCTGCCGCTGAAAGGGAAACCGTCGCGAGGAGGGCGGCGCGTTACACTTTAGAGAAGCAGTCTTCCGAAGGCAGCGACTGCCCGCTCCTCCGCAGGCGTAGACCATGTCGACACGCAAAGGGGCGCAGGGCGCCGCGACCTTCCCCGGTCCATGCACAGAGACAGGCTCTGTCCTACATTGAAGCCACCATTCAGATTGAGGGAGGCGCGCCGCTGGAAGAAGACATCGCTGTGACATACCCGTTCGGCCTTGTCAGCGCTGCATCCATCCTCGAACGGCTCATCACCCTCAAGATGACCGACACCCTCGAGGACGAATTCGTGGGAACCCTCGATTCGTTTTATGACCTCCTGACCGAGGAGGACCTGGCTCTCTCTGGCACCGATAGTATGGGGACTGAGCACATCACCCCCAAGGTTAGCAAGGCCCCCTCACGAGAGTGTTTTATGTGCGACGGAAGGGAAGCTACCCCCGAGGGAGCCGTGCGCGACCTCGACGAGGATGACAACGAAATCCTCCCTCAAAACCGACAGGTTCTCACGCCACCACACGTCCACCTCGACGCCATGCGTGCCCGGCAGGACGAGCTCGACGACGCTCGCCGCCAGATCGACGATGAGCGCGCCCTCCTCGAGCAGCAGCTGCACCCGGGGCCGGTGGTCGATCCCCGAGCCCGAGCTCGGAACGTGCAATGCCACATAGTCGAGGATGACGTGTCTCCACCAAATTTTCCAAGGGCGCAGCAGAACGCAGTTGTCACCCCCGTGCTCATGAGATGGTCTTCCGGGGCCGCAACGCTCGAGGAAAGGAAGCTTTGGAGAAAGCTACGCGCTCTCCTGGACCGAGCGACATCCAGACAAATAGAGGTCCCAGTGCAACAATGGGGAAAGTCCTCCCCAGCATGCGAAACACGCCGCTCCTCGAGAACTCTGCTCGACAGGGACCGGGGCGGATCCCCGTACAAAACCGGGCCTCGGCCGGACATCACCCCAGTCTCGAAGCACGCTTTCTGAGTAGTGATCGTGGGCAAAACGACGGCGACAGATGATGAGCGCGACTGTGATAGAACCTCTTAAGAACAGGGCCCACTTTCCAGGATTAATGTCCATTCGACTTAACCCAAGACAAATGATCCATGTCTCAATTAGCCCGTCAGGTGTCGCCACTTTGCAGCGGGTCATTCACCTCTTTTAGAACAGGATCTCCTCATTACAAACATTGCAGAAGTAATACAATAATTTAATATACATCAAAGTAGCGGAAATTTTGAAGTCATATTACAAATCATAAGTTTTGAAACATAACTTAAGTGTCATACGATATTATTACATCAAACTGCTGA